>JAVTVY010010142.1:0-43923 GCA_036873755.1 Hanleya hanleyi
TGCAAAACCACAACAACTTTTTCACCAAATCCCGTCTTTAAAGTTATATTATAAAATTCATGCGGGGAGTCCTCCATCCACTAAACTTTTCTAATTTAATCAATTATGTCATTTGTATTTTCGTTTTGCATTGTGGTTGTTGTTGTAAATCTTAGGAATGTCACTCGTGAAACCGCATTCTTGGACATTATTTTGTCGTACCGAACTGATACTCAACGGTATCTTCCAAATCAGCTGAACTCTATCATGCTAGGCTTTTCTTTATGGGCAATGTAAAATATAATTCTGAACTTCTTTATATAATCGGCAACGAAATTATTCTTGTAATAAACAATGCAAACAGAAATTCCGGAAACATCTTCCTCGATCTGCTTTGTCGAGAATCATATACCGAAAGATTTTGGCAAAAATAAACTGAGAAGGGTGCAGAAAACGAGGGATGAATGTCGTTACTTGGGTATAACTTCCATATTTACGTTAATAAATATATACTCATGTAGTATATGATGTGGGTAATTATTTTGTTAATGTCATCTTCACGCTCCGCTCACTGACGAGGTGTTCATTGCAAATTAATAATTCTTTCGAATCTGCCGCGAATTAAAAAAGAATAATTTGTGTATTTACAATGGAACATTTTCCCAATCAATTTTGCCTTTCACAGGTTATCTATTACACCCATTCGTTAATATAGTCACAATCAGAAGCAAATTACTCTGGAGGCGTTTTGAGAGACAATTCCAAGGAAAATGTGGTGTAAGGAAAAATTCAAAGTTATTATAGAATTCATGATATCCTCTACGGAGCCGACAGCCAGTAAATCGGTGGAGCTGTCGCTCCGTCAGCCAACAGAGCTGTGGCTCCGCCAGTTTTTTCCATTTACCAGTCTACGGCATTTTGTCTGTAATCGTATCGTTACTTGGGTACAACTTCCATATTTACGTCAATGAAATACATATTCTTGTTTAGTATATGATGTATTTTGTTAATGTTATTACGCTTCGCTCTCTGACAATGTGTCCATCGCAAATTAACATATCTCTCGAATTTTAGGATGATGGGTGTCCCGTTCTCACTCAGTTTCCATCGTGAAAGTTGTAGGGTTATTTTGTTCTCACTCATTTTCCGTCATGGGAGTTATTTGTTTGTATCCATTTTAATTTCACCCAATTACATTATGGGACCTGCATGTTCATAAAACCACTTATGATAGGACATGTAGAAAGTTACGTAGACACCCTTCCTTGAGCTTCATTCTTCCGACGGAGAAAACAGGGACGCATGGTAAATGAAAAAAATAAGTGTTTGTTTTCACCAATCGAGTGTTCCATCTGTTTGTAAGAATGCACGTATATTCGTAACTTTGGGAGTTCGTTCCTTTGTGATAAAATTGAACTATAATATGTATGAAGACTATACATTCTTTTTTTTGTCCAGTCTGTCTGTTTTTCAGATATGGCGTGCATGAGATGAAGAAACGGCATCTGAAGCCAGCGATATTTTGCCCTCATCTCCGGTATTTAACCATCATTTTATTGCATTTTGATCTTTTCGCCATACCAGTATACTTTTAATTGTTCATCATATGCATGTGCATTAAATTTAACTTTTTGTTTTCAATCTTTTCATTGTTTTTCTCCAACTCGGATGCAACCACAATATGCATTAACTGAGTACATTACAATGTATTTTCTTGTTCAGTCAGACTGTTTTGCAGATCTGTCGTGAATGAGATGAAGAAACGGTATCTGAAGTCCGTGATATTTTGCGCCCATCTCCGGTATTTATCCATCAATTTATTGCATTCTGATCTTTTCCCCATACTAATATACTTTTAATTGTTTATTACATACATGTGCTTAAATTGAACTTTTCAACCTTTTCATTCTTTTTCCCCCAACTCGTATGGAACCACAGTATATCCATTACGACTTCTATGTCTCCTGCGAATTTAAAAAAAAAGAATTTGTGTACACTGAAAACATCACTTTTCCCGATCACGTTTAGCCTTTCACGGGTCACCAATACTTCAAATATTCGTTAATAGTCACAATCAGAAGCAAATTACCAAGGAGGCGTTTTGGCAGACAACTGCAAGAAAATGTGGCGAAGACAGACTTCACAGTTATATAGAATCCACGATATCCTCTATGGAGCTGACAGCCTGGACGTCAATGGAGCGGCGACTCCGTCATTCAACAAAGCTGTAGCTCCGCCAGCCTGTTCTCTTCCTTCGTCTACTGCATTTTGTCCGTGATCATCAATGGTATTAATTAAATGTGATTTAACTGTTGTTGTATTCTCTTCAGCCAAACGTCTCTCAATTGTTTTCTCTTTATTTCTAACAGGTACAATGATGTCAGGGTGGAGTGACAGTGAAATATCTGTTCAAAATTTCGGCCATGGTATTGATGCGTTCACATGTATGGACTTATGTATCATCAGATGATTTCTGAATATGTTCTCTTAACTGAGAAGGTCCATAATTCCTTCCATTGAGAATTAGTTACCCTGATACAATCTTCGTGGCTTGGCTGGTATATTTTACAGGGCACTGTACAGCTACGATATGCAGCATATATGAATACGGTTCGCAACGTGGTACAATATATTCAATATTTATATGCAAGCGTCTAGTCCGTCATTCAATATTCAGCCGTGGTAAACCATTGAAGAATTTCCGCGTCCATGATCCAAATTCATATAGTTGCATTAGCATCAAATTAAAGGAATAAATAATAGTACACATAAAACTAGCGGTCAACAGTTCTCAATGATGCCGACAAGACCTCATGATGTTCCAAAAATATCAAATCCGTATGGCTGATCAGTATATTCTCAATTCATATGGATTACCGGTTTCAATATCGGTAAATCTCGCAGTTGATTATAGGGACACTTTGGAACACAGATATTGTTCAAATGTTGAGTATTTCATCATAAGGGATTAATTAGCCAAATGTGGGCGCTTTTAGGCAGATGGGCCTGCTTATGCACGAGAACTGCATGGTTTACGTGCGAATTTTTGTTACCTGCGCAAAATCTGAATTCAAAATCTGATTTTGGAAATATAAATCCTGGCTTTGGTTACTCCGCTTCAACCGAGAAATAAGTTTATGAAATACACAGCATCAGTTTACATTCAGATGTGGCTTTTAATAAAACGTCAAATTTATGTAGAAGACAGAAGTTCACAACACGAAAGGAAAAAGGGTTACGAGACACATCCGGGATGAAGATCAGAATGTTTTTTGTTAAATTAGTTTTGACCCCAAATCTTCAGATGACTTATAGCTCATATTTTGTTAGAAATATAGCAACTAGTGAAAGAGACCAGTCGTGGTGTTTGTAGACAACAAGGTACGTCGTGTATTATCATGTGAATCGGATCCACAATTTTTTTACAAATCAATGCAGAAATATACATGCCTTTAACATTGAAGATATGATGTCGAGATAAGGCATTACGGTTCCAGAGTACGATTTGTTAAAATATAACTCTTTCAGAACTACGAAATAACTGTTTTATCTCCTCCTACATCTTAGTAATATTACTGATGCTCGAGTAACAACAGAATGAAGTGAAAAAATAGATATTTGTATGGCCGACAATCAAGATCCACGACACGATGTTACACTCTCGTGGAATCAGACTATATATTTCCTCGAGTCAGGATGTACATTGAACGCTTGCAGACAATACCAACTCGTAGTATGGGAATTGTCTTATTGGTAACTCTGGACATCAAATTTATCTCTGTATCTCTCCCCCCCCCACCCTCCTTCTCATAATATACTACAATAGTCTAGTCCGGCATTCAATGTTCGGCCGTCGTTCATTAAAGAATTTTCGAGTTCATAATCCAAAGATCTAATTCATATAACAGCATTAGCACCATATTCAAAGAGCTTTTTGAACTCCTTCAGAAAACTGGTGATATGTCCGATATCTGGGATGAGGTTCTATATTCAATGGCCAGCTGCTTTTGTTTTCCCCTTAGTACAACTGGATGAGCATAATGATTGACGATTGCCCCACTGACGATATATCTTATCGATGAAAGAGCAGACGCATTTTTTATTGTTTTAAAATTATATTTCTCATTTGACTGTCGAGTTTTTGGGGTCAGGGTCGTGGGGTTTGAGTACTGGCCGACGGGTGTGATGATGGAGCCAAGGCTCCGTGGGTTGACGGAGGTCAATCTCCATAGATTTACGAAGTCTCGTCTCCGTGACTGATGTAATTCAGATTGTTGTTGACTTACTCCCAATATCCATTGCTGTCTTCGTATGGTACCGTGCCCGATATGACAGAAAGAATCCAGTCTCGTCACCTGTTCCTGTATGACCACCCACGATGATTTATTTATGACTTACCTTAATTCGTTGGCAGTAGTTGGACGAATGCATGCTGTTAGTCAAAGAATTCAGAAAAAAACGTGTGAAAACATTAGTGAACACAGAGATTTCGCTATGCCATGCACTAACATAATTTCGGAAATACTAAAACTGTAAATTGTAGTTTACATGCCGAGAGAACGTGAATTTCAAAGATTTCAACTAAAAAAGATTCCAACAACAGAAGTCAATTCAACTAACTAACAGGACAAAGACAACATTAAAAAAAGAATTTTTCGGGAGTATCTGAAATAAAAAAATAACATGAAATTAGTTCAACATTATTCCTAAATATTTACATTTAATACTAAAAATTTGTGTTATGTGTAATTGATAATAAACTTGAAGGATGTAAGATAATTTTACCGATAGCACAGAAAAATATGTAAGGTTATTATAAATTCTGATAAAAAAAAATATTATTCAACAATTTTAAATAACTTTTTCTTTCGTCATATCGCCCAAACTTATAAACATTTTTACAGTCGCCTTCATAACAGATCATGTTGTGGAACGCAAATAGAATACAGACCTAGGGTGAATGGAAGAAATTCTTGCATAAAGCCTTCACGTTTTGCACGAGAAAACCGGAATGTAAAATTGAAAACCGAAGATTTCCATGCTGTTCTTGTTGCTTTGACAACACACGGACCTCGGAGGAAGCAATTTGTTCGTGAAGACGTTGTGAAAGATTTCATTCGAATTTAGAGCATATAAAATTGTTTTTAGATCTAATATAAAGTTGATTGTGATAGGAAGAAGAAAACATTTATCTCTGTGAATCGGAGGATAATGAAGATCGATCTTTGTTATTTTCTTGAAGTCGGAAATCCTTCCGTGTAATGATAAGTGATACCACATAAAATAGCCTATAGCGTTATGCATTTATGCAGGCAAATAAAATGCGGACAATGGCAGATAAATTTTATAAATATCGTACAAAACACATTAATTAGACTCCAGATTCTAGGTAATCAATTTGACCAGAATGAGTAATATAAATGAAAATGCTCAGTGACATTTGAAGTCCTTTGTATGACAATGAATTCAATTGCGTCTAGACGCGTCCGGACGTGTCCAGACGCGCCTGGTTGCGGCCGGGCTCTGCTTTGGGACCGCGACCGGGCGAAGCCTAGACTCGAGGCGGACGCGGGGCGGGCGCAGATCGGACGCACGCTGGTCGCGACCAGGTCGCGTCTTCTCAACCCTTAGTTCTTGCGCGTAGTGTATGTGCTGTATTATACCATGTCCTGTGCTGTGCAATATATGTTCTGTATTATACACTATTTGTCCTCTATTATACCATATTTGTCATGCATTATACCATTTCTTTGCTGTAATATACCATATCTGTCCTGCATTATACAATATCTGTGCTGTATTATACCATATCTGCCCTGTATTATACAATATTTGTCCTGTGTTATACCATATATGTCTTGTATTGTACCATATATGTCCTGTAGTATACCATATCTGTCCAGTATTATACCTTATCTGTGCTGTATTATAATCGGGCGAGGTATCAATGTGAAGCACTCGTGGTGCCTATTGGAGGGGCTGGGTCGTGGAAATGACGTCATTCTGCACATGTGCAGTTGTGGAGTAGTAGTAAAAGGGAAGTTTCGGAAGTGTACAAGGGCACTATATCACAGAATATAGCTTTAATATTGAGGTCATGTCCTGTTGGTTTGCATACCTCTCCGATCACAAATAAATGGGATAATTCAAAATTGTGGAGATGCCGAAAGCTTGCTTTTACCGTCATTTTTGCTTCAATATTGCGTTCCTTTCTTACATCACATCAGATAATTTAATAATAATGACGCTACTTGACGAGGCTTTTCCACATTTTGGTGTGTAAAGTCCGTATTTCGCATTTTACTTTTTCGGGAAATCCTAGTTTTGCACCTACCCCACCCATCACCTGATCGATCTCGTTTCAAGATGAGCCCTCACACGGCCCCTTATGACCGATATTTGCCCAACAATATCTTGAAAACGGACTGTTTCAAGATCAACTTGAAAACAGTCCGTTTTCCGCATTTTTTTTCTCGAGAAATCCTAGTTTTGCACCCACCCAGCATGTTGCGTTACCGAAAGTTACCTCGCCCCCGATGTGACCTTTGATCCAGACGTTACCTCGACCGAAGGTGAGGTGATCAACGAACGTGACATCACCAGAAATGACATCATCCCACCCCTCAACAATTCTAAGAGATTTCGCCTTTCTATACTACTGAAGGTATCACTGCGGTTATCTTGGATTTCTACCTTTTCTAGTGGAACTTGCCCCCAGCATATGTTGCGGCAAGTCGCCCACCTCCCTCATCTAGGCCCAAAGTCCAAGGATTTGTTTTATTTGGCTTCAGTTATGCAATTTTCAAGGAAATAAAGAGGAGTTAAGGATATTGATTATTATATCTGAACTTTTGACCTCTTCAATGACCTTTGACCTTCAAAAGTTGAGAAACAACTTGATTGGTGATGATGTGTGTTAACCTTGGTGGACGCTACGAGAAAATCGGGCATCATACTTACGTATGAAGCAGAGAGAGATCTACCGGTTTAAAGGCAAAATAATCATTTCAAAATTCCGATGTGAAAGACAGTTCTTCCAAAAACCGGGGTACCATTTTGCGCATGCGCAATGACTGTGTCAAAACACTTTGCCAGAGTGGCAACATGCCGAACTCTGTTCACCACATTCCAACCTTCAAATTGATATATAGAAAATGGACTCCCCAGGGGGGTGCAAAATAAACTAAATTTTACCACCCCATCTCATGGACTATATAAAGTGAACACAAACTACCTCATTGGTTAATGGATGGTCTCCCAATTGTCTCCACAAGCCAACTGTAAAATGTACTATAAAGTGAACACAAACTACCTCATTGGTTAATGGATGGTCTCCCAATTGTCTCCACAAGCCAACTGTAAAATGTACTATAAAGTGAACACAAACTATCTCATTGGTTAATGGATTGTCTCCCAATTGTCTCCACAAGCCAACTGTAAAACGTACTATAAAGTGAACACAAACTATCTCATTGGTTAATAGATGGTCTCCCAATTGTCTCCAGAAGACAAACATTGACATATGTACAATGTACTATAAAGTGAACACAAACTATCTCATTGGTTAATGGGTGAGGTCCCACCTGTCTCCATAAGCCAATGAAAATAGAGAATTTCTTCTTGAAAATTTGAATTGACCAATTAAATGTAAGCCTCAAAAGACACTGGAGTTTCTATAACAATCCATGTTAATTCTAACTGGGTGTGCAGGGTCATATTGGATGCAAGCTTGTATGAACAGTATTTGCTATGCAGACCTGCAGATAAGTGTAAACACAGTTATGAAAACACAGCTAGCCTGTGGAACATTAGATAACCAGCACATATGGAAAATTTAATATGGTGCAGTGTATACAGCTAGCTGTCAGTTATAATTGGTCTTCCTCAAACAGGAAAACATTACTTTCACAAGCCATGGTGATGTTGTCTATATGTAACCAGAATGTAGATGCAATGTAACCACAGTGAAGGTAGTACCCAGTAATTCACAAAACACAGCCTACAGAACTGCTGACACAAAATGGTCCAGAATCAGGCCAATAATTCACCATTTCTTCATTATCTTAATGATATAGAAGGGAATAGATTTCATTAGACAGAATGGCTTATGAATTTTATCCACAAACTTGGTGGTGATTAAAATTGTGGGTGAAGATTTATTATAGGATTACTATATTCCAGGGTCCATACACTTACATTTACAGCAAAAAAAGTTCAACTTTCCAGGAGGCATATGAACCCTTATATTCATTATTGCAGATGTACCTCTAAAGGTCATCCCAAGTCAGTGCCTCTCATGGACTTTCACCTCTGTCAGAAGGACCAAGGTGAACTATCCTAAACTGCTCATGCTGATCCATAGACAGATTTCCATCTTTTCTCTAGCAACAATCACACCATTTTACTTGCTAATGGTCCCCAAATGGCTCCAAACTTCTCTACCGTCTGGCCTCCAAATTGAAGACAACATGCAATCTACAGGTTTATTAGAATGGACAGATCATGTACCACAATAACATGTATTTGTGCTATAGCCACATTGATGGTGAATTTGTCTATGCACAGCTGGCCTATAGATACATTTCATAAATATACAGAAAAGATGAATGTGAATGTATAATACAAACTATGGTTCATGCATAATTGTGAACATACAAGTATCTGTATTCCTCAAACATCATCCCTCACAATTAGCCACGGCATTTGGCAATTGATGAGGTACATGTACATGTAAATGCTGTTAAAAAACAGTTAACCTCATCAGGCAGATTTCCCTACTTTTGAGGACTAAACATCCAACAATAATTCATATTAACTCGGGCATTTAATAATGATTGTGTTCCTCAAAAAAACTTGAAAATATTTAGGTTAGTTCAAAATTTATTTTTCAAATGTTCATTTGTTTTCAAACATTTAATTTTACTTTTGTATAGTGTTTCATAATTTATAATAAAATTAAAAAAAAAAATTTTAAATGCTGACTAATGACTGGAAATAAAAGAAGAGATATTAGGAAACATCAAATGTTATATTTTGGATGACCCTGATATATCAGTTATATACAAACTTGTTTCCGGATAGATTGGCCAGCATGCAGGACATGTACAGTTAATATTTTGTTGATGTCACTTTGAGATAATCAATCACTCACTGATTGTCTGTTGGCATGTAGTTGTCCTAATTAATAAAATTAGTGTTTTTATCATGTTTATTGATTCCCCAGCCAATGAGTTTGTCCATCAATCATTTTCTGACATGTCGCTGAAGGCATTCCTATTACAATATCCCATGTGTCAAAGCCATGTACTGGTTGCACTTGTAGTTTCAGACCCACATGTATCGTATCAGCCATCATTGGGCCTTCACACAAACACTTGTAAACAGTGATTGACTGGATTTGCTTCCACTGTTGTCCACAGGCCAATCAAAATACCAGATTTCTATTTGAAAATTTGAATTGACCAATCAAATGGTTCGAAATGGGAAGATATTCTTTGATTCACCAGTTCATATAAAACTCCAATGTACCCTAGAATCTGATCATATTTGATGCAAGCTCAGCCGGACCAATCATGTTCAGCCTCTTAAGTCATGAACAACCAAACATATTTTCAACATTCTCAGAATATTATCAAAGTTTGTTTGTAAATCTGCTAGAACTGTCATCAAATCAAGATGTCACCAGCTTTCCAAATTTTTCACTTCAAGCATGCAAAGTCAGAACCAGGCAAATACAAAACCTGAATGAACATGCCTAAAATACTTGAATAAACCAGAACAGACAGGAAGATTATTACCACGTGTAATTTGGCTAGATGCAGTATGCAGGCCATGACCAAGATGGCAGCAGTAATCCTGCCGCCTGTGTATATTTATCCATTTCATGCATGAACCAGTTAAGTAAATGACAATATAATGACCACAGTATACAGATAATGAATCATACCCGACATTAATGTGATATGTAATTCAAGGTAAATATGCCTACCTGTAGTTGAGCTGTCAAGGTGAATTCAGCCGCTAACTTGATACTATTTCCTCTCAATTAGTCAATTTCCATCTGAGCTCCAACTCATATTTTCTCACATGAAAGGCTCTGAAAACTGCTGCACACCCACTGAAAAAGATCCAACATAGAAAATCAAGCAGGATATATGTAGATCTGGTTGCAACAGAATGTTATTATTGACTTCCAACCAATGCTGTTTGTGAAAACATCCAATAAAACATTCATAAACAGACTTCAGAATGGTACAATGTACTCAACATGGCATTCCAAAGCTATTCAATCAGGGTTGTTCTAAGATGTGGAAGTCACTTTTAAATTTTCCCCATAATCCATAGAAATGTACTATATATTGGCCTATCTCATAATGTTATTACTATGATAAGTTAAGTAAGCCACCATGCAGAGACCCAGCCATGGAACAGCCCTAGGCACCAAGGTCAACCTACACATTCAAATTGCAATTAATGTACAATGAAAATGTTCAAGCTGCTTTTCAGCAATCATAATGGTGGAAATAATTGATGCAATCAGGGGCATATACAGAACCAAATTTATACCGTTAACTGGTACCCACATTACCCCCAAATTACAGATTTTGTATTTTAACATATTGTTAAAATCTACATTCTTTTGCAAGTTTAGGGGCTGAAAGTCTTAAAACCTTTCTTATTCTAAGGGTTTCTTTATAATTTTGTGCATATTTACTTTGTTATAACAGCCATTCCAAGGTGACTTCCGTGACAAAAGCTACTCAAATTTGAGGTTTATCATTCTACTTCTTCTAAATTTCAGAACAAATCTGAAATGTTGTATAGTTACTTTGTAGACCTTTCGCAGCTCCTCTGTTTGGCTTAACAGTTTTTTTCAATTCTAATACATTTTCATGGAAAAAATGAGAGATGAAAAACGTGACTTCCGTGACAGCTACAATCTCAAATTTATTGACTTAGTAAATGTTTTGTCCAGTTTGTAGCCTCCAAGGAGAGATCAACTGTTTTGTCTCAAACAGTAGACCACATGGGAGTTTGAAGATTCTCAAATCAGACAAGGTATCATAGATTAGTGAAATTGTGTCCTTACAGAGCATTGAAAGTGTGTGACTTCCGTGACAATAAAAATGTGACTTCCGTGACGAGTAGCTCCACCAATACTGAACAGTGTGTAAAAGTTCCATTTCCTATGAACTATTTTCAGTAACTCACAAAGCATAAACATCAAAACACAAATCGAATTCAAAATACAACTTTATAATCAAAGTTTTCCAAAATTTTATTGTTTGCAAAAAATGAGGGAAGAAAAACGTGACTTCCGTGACAGCTACAATCTCAAATTTATTGACTGAGTAAACATTTCATCTAGTTTGTAGCCTCCAAGGAGAGATCAACCATTTTGTCTCACACAGTAGACCACATGGAAGTTTGAAGATTCTCAAATCAGACAAGGTATCATAGATTAGTAAACTGGTGTCCTGACAGAGCATTGAAAGTGTGTGACTTCCGTGACAATAAAAAAATGTGACTTCCGTGACGGGTATACGAGTACAGCTCCACTATAGTTAAACAGTGTGTAAAAGTTCTGTTTCCTATTAACTATTATCATTAACTCAGAAAACATAAACCACAAAACACAAATTTAATCCAAAATACAGCTTTATAATCAAAGTTTTCCAAAATGTTATTGGTTGCAGATCCCTCTGCACATGAAAGAAAAATGTCAAATGTATATCGGTCAAAATTCAACAGATGAAGTTTCTCTAATGCTTGTGACTATTTCATATAAACAGTTTTGATTTTTGGCATGATCAGAGCTAGGTTCCTTACTGCCTCAAGAGTATTTGTGACCTCTAATGTACCAAGAGTGGTCCTCATTAGATGGTCAATTGTACAGGTTTCTGATACCAATTCTGTTCAAAAAGGCCAGACAAAGATTCCTGTCATCTATTTGCTGCACCTAGCAGCCAAAGAACAATAAGCTTAGATTAAATACAACAATATGATAGGAGTCCATGAAGGATACTTGTACAGTGGACTGTGCCGAATCCTCATTTGATTTTATTTCTTCCTCCTCCCCATCCGCCTTTCTGGAGGTGTTGGTGGCATTCTGGCAAACTATTTGGTGGGAGATGTTAGAATAAAACTCTGTTTAACAAGTGTGATCCAACATAAATGCAAAATAATGCCATGCTAAATACAAGGTTATGTGTTACATGTATGGTGTGACTTCCGTGACAAATCAGCGTGACTTCCGTGACAGACTTTGATGTTGATTTACCCATTACAATAAAGCCCTAAGTTCTATGTGAATGCAGGCTCAGTTCATTTAATAAGAGGAGATTTACAAACACAAAGGATTTTTTTTTTTAACTAGATATTTCCTAGGAAAAAAAAACAAAATGCTTAATTTCGCGACTTCCGTGACGTCAGAATGAGGTTGAATACATCTTCTCAGCTCAAGATACTGTGAGCAACTGCCAAGCCAAATGCACACTGCTGCAAAATTGTTGCCAGTGGGCTAACTTTAACTGCCCATTCCAGCCTGGCCTGATCAGATTTTACATGGAAAATTCCAGTTAAAAAAACCCACTGCGGTGGGTACCTTGGAGAGCATTCTGAAGGGTGTGACTTCCCCGACCATGGGGATGGTACTGAAGTGACCTATCCTTGGGACATTTCACATTTTATTATCCTCAGACATATATCTTTGTAAAAAGTTGCAGTTTTCAACACCGGGTGATTGTTCAAAAACTGAGTAAAAGATGTGTACATTAGCTTGGAATGGCTGATAATATATTTTCAATTTTTTATCCCAAATTTGAAGGTGCTGTCGGTACCCAAATTTGAAACCTGTATTTGGCCTTGGCAATGAAATCTAAAACAATTCTGACTGCCGATGTTGGAACCAACCAGAGAGTGGTTGACTTTGGACTCTGGGGTATTAAGCCCAGTGTACACAGGAGTTTCAGAACACCATGCAGTTTCTGGATTTTCGAACACTGGCGAGTTTGGAACCAAAAACTTGGCTATCCACACACAGATGTCTTTGACTGCCACTCATCACTGACCGACAATGTCACAGGATATGATCGTATCAAATTGATTGCTCAAAGAACTGTAATCAGACACTGACGGGAGTTTTTGGACACTGAATTTTCATCTCCAAATATTAGACAAACAGCCTATTCGGATCCAGTTTCCAGTCAGAGAACTTGACTTGTTCCCTGGACATGAGGAAATTCCTCAGATTATTATACACTACTGGGGGACGCCCAATGGCCGAGTGATCTGAGGCACTTCCCTGGTGATCGCTACCCTCACACCGCTGAACCAGCACAGGTTTGAGCCCAGCTGGTCCATGTGTGTTAGTTATTTGCCGCCAGCTTCCTCCACCAACCATACTGACTGTCACCATATGAGTGAAACAACTTTTGAGTGTGACATTAAGCCAAATCCCCACCAGAAACTTGTGTGTGTGCACGGGAGGGAGGGGAGGTTGGCTTAATGTCACACTCAAGGCTGTTTCACTCATACGGTGAGTCAGTTTGGTTGGTGGAGGAAGCCGGAGTACCCGGAGAGAACCACCACCCGTTGGCAAATAACTGACAAACTTTCACACATGTACATGTACCAGCTGGGCTCGAACCCATGCGGGTGTGTGCTTGATTTAATACTGATGTTCCATACAATTGCTATATCAGTTACCCAACAATTGATGTCCACAGGAAGCTATAAAGTGCAAAAAATGTAACAATAATACAATATAATGTGTACCACCTTACAGGCCTAAATTTCCCAATTGAGAACTTCAAGAAAGGATCTGGAGATTTTTCATATCAAGCAATTATAAAAAAAACCCTATTTTCTATTTGATCGTTTTTATGCAATTGAATAGAGATGCTTAAAACTGGTGTATTTTCATCAGATTTATGCCACACTATGATAGATGATTAAATTGGGACAATTGCAACCTGAGATTCTGACAATCAATATGCCCTAATGGACAAGAATACCAAATCATTTATCCAATACAGATCAATATCCACAGAATCAGTTGTGTTCTGGAACGGATAATCTTTTTTCCCCAAGTGTAATTTCTGATCTCAGTACTGTGTGGTGAACATAAATATGGAGAACCAATAATGGATTACTGCTAGAAACTAGAAATAACACAAATTTAATGAGAGAAGTGTGCAGACACCATTCACATAGAGTGTTACATGTATTCATTTCGTGTTTTGAGGTGTTCTAGAAGCTGATACAGCTATAGAGTTGTTTATTCTGTGCAGCAGGTTTGCTTCTAATCTGTTTGATTTTCAAGATCTTGCTAAAGACTTTTTCAAGGCCATTGTGGATTTTGCTTCATATGATTATTATTATTAGACAATATGTGATCAGAAGAATTGTATTCTGACTACTGTACATGTAGGTAGAACGTAAATGTAGTCTGTGATGTTGGATGCCCAGACTTTCATGGAATAAATAAGAGGAATGGCTACTACACTGTACACAGCATCTCATTTTTTATGTGTATCGAAATAATTTCTGTTTTCCATGCAGGGGGTGATTTAACATCACTTTCAACAATATTTCAATTGTATCACAACTTTTGAGACCTGTTTCTTTTCACACCTGGGAGCCCACAGGTGGGATCCTATGCCTTCTTACACCTAGAAACTCCACAGGTGCCCCCGTTAGTCACCTCTTATGACAAGCTGTCTGAGAAGCTGAGGCCCCAGGTCAATCTCCGGAAGACCATGGGGATCTAGGCAGGGGTTTCATTAGAAGGCAGTTTCGGGTTACCAGCTCCAGACAACAAGTCATCTACCTTGTAACATGCCAGTGGTCCCATTTAATTTCTGCACAAGGTAGCCATCTACTTTGGTGAAACATGTCAGTGGTCCCATTTAATTTTTTGGAAAGATAGCTGCCTACTTTCGCAAAAAATGCCAGTGCTCCCATTTAATTTCTGGGCAAGGTAGCCATGGCACCTACATTTACTTGGGTAAAATTTATGCCAATGGTCACATACAATTTCTGGGCAAGGTAGTCACCTACTTTGGTAAAACATGCCAGTGTTCCCCTTTAATTTCTGTGCAGGGTAGCCACCTACTCATACTTTGGTAAAACATGCCATTGAGTTGTCCCATTTAATTTCTGTTCAAGCTAGCTGGCTATTTCAGTATTAAATGACGAAGTGTTTCAAAGCGGCATATAAATTCTTGTCAGAGAGTGTCATGTAATAGTATTCCCACAGTAGTGATTTGACCACATTCAACAATTGTGTGACTGTATGAATTGTGCAGTTTTTCTTCAAGCCATATCAGAGATGTACATCTGCACATGGAATATGTGTAACGACGTACTCTCGAAGAGTGATTGAATAGGTTTTCAACATTATTTTAGTCATTCACAATGCTGCCTTCATGTACCAGGACATGAGAGTGCCCACAGTTCCTATTATCCTGGACACTGTTCAGCCCAGCTAGTACAGCACCTGGTCAACCATCCATGTCATAATCTCAAAGATTCTATGATATTTTTATATCAATCATTGAGGAATTGAATTGAGAGTAGAAAAAAGTCAATATGACAGGAAAAAGACTTTGCAATCCATTAAGTTACAAGTGATGATGAATCAATGTCTTTTTTTTTTTCCAGCTACATGTACTGTATGTGAAACATTCTCAGGATTAATAACAGATATTAATGCAGATATTCATCACAGTATGAATGGTAATTCTCTGTCTGATAATGTGTCTGAAAATATTGCGGTGGTTCCAGCTGCATTCATGATCAGACTTGAGGGCAGTATCATGGCTTGCTTGAACACACGAATCATATTCCCATGAGAACCCATGCAAAATAATTTTAGGGAATCTTCAAGTTTGAGTCAACTGTATGGAAATAACGTTAAAGATTCCCATGCACAGAATTGGGAAAATGGATTTTGTACATGTAAAATTTGTGAAAAGCATTAGCCATGATAAGTGGTTTCATCAATAAGGGGTAGGGACAGACAGCTGTTAAGCTATCTGTATATAGTGGGCTATTCTCAATGAGATTACACACAAGGTCTGACACTGTATACCAATTCTAACATTAAACACACAGAAAAATACTTCAACTGTTAGTGAAAACCCTGCTCGTGTTCACTCTCAATCTCTATGACCACCCACAATACATGTACTGTGAGATCATTGCTCGCCTTCAAAATGGCTGTAATATATTAAATTACAAGCACTCCCCTGATCTGGCTCACCCCTCACACTACATAGTATGTGATTCATACTCCAGATTACAACTCTATAACGAATATCATATGAATTAAAAATACCGATCAGCAGATCAGCGATACAGATTTGATATTTTTGGAACATCATGATGTCTTGCTAACTGTTGACCACTTCTCTCTTGCTGGAAACTAGCCTATTTTTACATATACTATGATTTTTTTTTAATTTGGTGCTAACGCTCTTTTACGAATTAGGTCTTGGATTATGGACTCTCAAATTCTTCAATGGACAATGACTGAATGATGATGGACTAGATGCTTGTATAAAAATCAATCTGTAACCTTCAAGCAAGGTTTGACAAATCAACCAATGGTCCCAAACCCTGATGACATATTATAGACTCTCTCAATCACGTGATGAATTGTGCATTCATTCATCTTTTTTTGTGATGAATTGTGTATTCATTCATCTGCACTACACTTATCCAGAAATCTAACATCGCTTATGTAACAAGAAACCAATTAAATTGTCATTGTCAACGAAAAGTGTATGCATGTGCCGCAAGGCGTGAACTCCTATATGTAACCCGATACACCAAATTAAAGCTTGCTCTTCTGACTGTGCCAGTCCAGGGACCTTGCGCTGACAAGTTGATGTCATGTTGCATGAGGGAGGTGACAGGCTAATTGAATTGTATAAAGATCCCCACCAGCCATTTAATTATCATGAATGTTGGGGGCCTGCACTGCATCCAGGGATAGAAGTGGGATTTTATTTGTCATGGATGTAGGGGGCCTACGTCATCAGGTTTCACGACAATTAGCTGCAAATTCCCATGCCGTTGCAAAGTAAAGGAAAAATTTTAGCACTGAACTTGAAGTACAACTTAAGTGCATAAAGTGATTATGTATAATACACATTTCCCTCATAATAATGTTGGGCGACAAAATACTGGCCACAGTATGGCACGCTATATACCCAAGTGAGTTCTCATAACGGCAGATTACACATTACAGCTATATTGGAGGACATAATAGCGGCCATGTTATACTGAAACCTTCTTTTATTTGATCTGTATGGTGAGAGAGAAGTGTGCAATGTATACATGTAACAATCCAGTTTCATTGTTCATGCTTTCCTCCATCCTAATATTACCCATCTCCACATTTCAAGTTAAACACTACACAAACATTTCATCATTTACCTTGACCTAATGAATATGGTAAATTGTTCAAACCGTAAATGCGCGTGAGGTCATATAGCCAATCAAGATATGAGCTTGCCAACACCATGCAGTGAGGATTTTCTTTGATGTCTATCTGTGTGATTTCCAAATATGGCAAGTGGTTGTTTTATTGACGTTCATTTCCTATCAAATATCAAATCAGTAGCCAATCAAATTTGAATTTTAAACAGGTCATACAGCTGCACTGCTCCCAATAAAGACCACAGAATATTTATAGAGCTATGACATCACCAAACCCATATTCTGATCAGAAAATGTGTAATGTTCAGCCAAGGCAACAGTGTATGTAGTGTTCGACTTGGATATGCGAAGACAAATATTACCACATTCTTATTAACACCCATTGATTCCAAGCTCCACATACAAGCAATCAAACAGAACATGAGCCTTCAAAGCTTGAGTCGTAATAGATAACATTATATATTGATAGAACAAAATATGTGAATATTTCCAACATTTTAAGATGGCGGAGTAAATTAAACGTGAGCTTGGATGACACTCCCCCGAGGCTAGATGTAATGAGACAATGTGATAATGAGAACAATATCTGTCCATGTGCTAATAACACAGACACAATTATTGGACTGACAAATAGAATTGTTTCTCGCAACGAGGGCCTTCGGCGGCGTGCCTTTTGACCATTCTACGGGCTGCATTGTGGCTGGAGGACAAACTCGATCTGACAGGATATTGAGGTTGTTCACCACACAATTACTGCACTCATGAGAGGAAACTCTGTTCATGTCATCACTGATCATTATGTCCGCTACAGCAAGCAGATGGAAACACACAATACAATAAATTATAAGGAATGTAGCTCATGTCAGTCATTTCAGCTGTTGCCACAAAATCATGGCAGCTAGTCTAACAGTATACTTCATTATTGATGAGTTTCTGGGTCAATATTAACTTGAAGTCTCTGCTGATTCGATCATGTAATGTAACACCACAAGTCTGCAGGCATCAAAGCTTATTGAACCAACCATTTGTGAACTCCGACATTAAGTCACAACTTTGATTTTTTTTCACCTCATAGGAAAATAATATATGCCTGGCAATTGGTACAGTGATAATGTATCCAGGCAACAAAGTGTCTGTATGCATGGTGTGTGCCCACTCTCTAATAATAATTTAATTGATAATAGGGAGGCATTTTGCCACCCCAAAATATATGGCCACATATAGATGAGCACTGCAATGATCATTGGTGTTCCTTTATCTAAATGGCGGTGCTGTATGAGAACTAGAGGTAAAATGTTGTTTTTGCTTAATAAATTTTGATCAATCCAACATCACAATTCCAAATCTTTAAGCAAAATTCTGTATATTTGTTGTTACATGTCATAGCAGTAATTTTCCAGAAAATGTAAACCATAATCTATAATTTAATAGACATAATATATATATATCCACAGGAGCATATTGTTTTCATCAATATTTTGATTTCCATCTTCAGATTTGATGTGTCTTTGAGGTTGTTGAATGAAATGAGGTTGGTTTAAACATTTTTCCTGTTTCAACATGTTCAAAGAGAGAAATTGCGCTTGGAAAGTGCTTTAATATTCGATAAACTACAAATAATGAAAATAAATGAAAATAATGAGAGAAAAAACCGAGCAGTAGGCAGAATGACATTCGGGCGGCATGGCCAGGGAAACAAGGAATCAAGTGTGGATGGCCCAAACTGATCTCCTGGAGAAATTTTGGAGAGAGAAGTGTTAACTTGAGAGAGTGGATGTACACTAAGATAGTATAAATTTTGAAGACTGGCTCAGGAGAGAGATTTATAACTCTCATGAAACAAGAATTAACATAGCTGTGGTGATGGAGTGTGATCACTCTACTTATACCACAAGGACCTGAAACACATTATCTTACAATCTGATATTTTTCACAACTGTTGTCAAGTAGCTCCATTAAACCATCAATATCCTGCTTGACGTTCTTGCCAAATCTGTGGTAGAAGTACATTTATAGAAAACACATTTCCTCATGCTTAAGTCAACCTCTCTGAGGAATCTCATCACTTCACTTTGATAAATTGTCTAGACATTCGCACCACCTTACATAATCACGTCTCTTCAGCACATCCTCATTCAGCCGGAGACATGTGTTCAGAGACCAGCCAGTTATGACTACTTGCAACTGGGCACGTGGGAAAGCAATAAATCTCTGGTCATGGACAGGGTCTTGAAGTAATAGGATTTCTGGGAAAAAGCATTATACCATACCTGTAGTATCCCAGTGAGGTGGAGACCGACACCTCAAGCACCAATAAATTTCCAACAGGAAAAAATTGAATTTCATACGATTGATCTCATCTTTTGTAGACAAAATGTATATGTACAAATGCAAATAAAAATTGAATATAATTAAATCTGTTAACATGACAACTCAATTAAACGGAAATAACATGAAAATAAATGTAGATGGAAAATTACAAAAAAAAATAAAAAATTTGTGCATGCATTATAAAGAGAACAAACCTGGTGACCCCCATTTTTTATTTGCGTTTAGATAAAACAGAGTGATACACTGTCACATGTTTTCTGAAAATTTGGATTAAAGATCTTCATGTATGTTAATTTCTATCATAAAAATTCTATTTTATGGTTATTTTTATCATTTTCCCTATCATTTCTGTTTTAATCTGAGGTGAGGGTATCTACCCTATGTTGATGGGCATCCACAATATAACATGATATGATGGCCCCCAATTTTTGTTTAATTTTTCTGGTATGTATATATAACAGTACTAATTCGCATAAAACAAACTTGAATGAAATTCTATGTTGGGAAGAGAGATAGTATTGACTAAGAATAAATTGGCTGCCAAAAGTTGAAAGAGTAATACCTTAATAGTGGCTTGTCAATGGAAGGAGGAGAACAGTGCGGGTATTATGCCATGTTTCATGGAAATTTGCAACAGACCGTCTATTCTCTTCAGACGATAAGTTTTACTATTTAATCTTTAAACTTACACATTCTTTGTCAGCAAAATGTTCACATCAAATGGTTTTAGCCATGTAATCATGGGGGTACTCTGCAATTTGCTTGAAATTCTGTGCCAATGTCATTATGTGTGCATGCCCTTATCAACCTGTAACCATCTCGGTCATCTATACGCGGTAAGACTGACCCTGGGATCGTGTGTATCCATTGTCAGCCTACTTTCGGCAACTGGAAGAAGGAATTTTCAGCAATCAATACCACGTGACTTCGTCAGCCAATCAGCAAAAGTCTACCGACGTAACTCCAACGTAACTCGCCATTTTCGAGTCATGTGATGTCCTACTTGTTCAAAATTACAGATTCACCACACCTCTTGTATGATACGAAAGTTATTCATACCTATATATTTTGTAAGCCCAGGCAATATCTGTTTCAGCAGTAGTATGAAAGCCTGTAATTTATCAGATTTAACGAGTCTGTTCTCCGCCGGATGAAGGCCGAACAGAATCCGGTAATATACCGGATTTCGCTCCGCGATAATGGAGACACACGATCCGCAAGCCATCTTATGGATGGCGAAGTGTACGCAAATGTGCCCTTATATGAGGAATTACTTAAAGGTGAAATGCAAAGGTTTTTAGATTCTCATTTCTATATTTTATATTGGCTGAACAATGACAGACCGATATTTCTATCTACTTTGCTTGGTTTATTGTGAAGTAGTTTTCTATTAGTAGCGTTTAACTAGTTTGTACCTGAAGCCCAGCTGAATTCTGATTTGCAAACCGTCATCGCTTATCTTTCCTTGATTGTGACGTCACATCAGACCAGCCTCCCGAAGGCTCAATGTTACAAGTATTGACGTCCAGCCAGGTGGTCTGATATGACGTCACAAACCAGCGTCAAACAAGGGCAGATAAGCGATGTGGATTTCATTCTAAAACTGGCGGGATTTGAGATACCAATATTGAAGCACTTTTCTAAAGCTACTAGGAAACAAAAAACTTCAAATAAAACCAAACGAAGTAAATAGACTGATAGTTACAACATTAGCTAACCCATGGGGAACATAAAAAGAAAAATATGAAAACCTTTACATTTCACCTTTAACCTTCCAATGACATCAGATCAAAGAAATCCATCTATTGTTCATTGTTAAATTCATGGAGTTGAAAACCGCACTTCTGAAAAATCAATTAATTAAATTATGAGAGAAGTTAAAGTATAGAAGTACATGTATACATTACGGACTCGAGTCCCGGGGTAGTGCCTGATACTAGACACCCTCGTGCATTCTGTCTCATTTCATCACAACCACTTCACATAAATATATATGTTTTATATGGTTGGAAAGATCATGATTCAGGCGTTCCAAATAAAGTAAAAATTTAATTCTTACGTTTATTTCACCGGTTGCAGTTAGAAAACAGTTATTTCAAAAAAATGATGTCTTTTTTATATCGCTAATTTCACCTATTATTTTACAAGTAACGAGTCCGAGATTTTGCATGGTGATACTAAACCTTTCAAACCAAGCGAAAGTGTCTCAGTTTTTTTTTTAAACTCTTAGAAAAAGTTTGAGAGCGTTGTAATGTTTATTTATTGAAACAAAATGAAAGTCTATTTCAAGTTCCAATAACTTCAAAACAAAGCAACATTTTGAAAAACTGAGACACGTTCGTTCGGACTAATGTATATACTATGCTCCCCAAAAATTGACATGATCGGATGAAAAATAGAGAAGTTATTAGGAAGTTTGTATGTACCAGCTGTGTAAAAAAATATGTCGGATAGACCGTAAACAAAAATAATCTACTTTTCAGATGATATTCTGTAATTATTATCCGCTACTTCATGATAATGACCCAATATTCTCACACAACATATAGGGATTATAGACCAAACGTTCTTTAATTCACTTTGGAACAATATCTGTTGAGAAAATGTAGAAAACCAGTCACGAAGATGAATTTTTATGCTGGAATATGCCCCGTTGGTCAGTTTTCACACCTTCCGAAATCCCTCACCACGGGTGATTGAGTAGACGTCGAGCATTCTATAGAAGGCTTACAGAGATGTGATTTGCGGCAATTGGACATTCATGGATTTAATTGCCGACTGAAAAAGGTCTAGCTCAAGGAAAGATAAGAAAACAGGAACTGGTCAGTCTACAGACCTCAAACGGGGAAAAAACTGGCAGCGGCCATTTCCGGTGTGGAGTTAAAAAACTTTACTATTATCGCAAAAGTATACAATTTGTGGGAATAATGTTTGCCTTTTTTATAATTATATGTACGATGGTGAATACGTGAAGTATTTATTTTGAATGAATACCTCACTTTCTACATTTGCCGCATGTATAATGCGATAATGCAGTATGAAGTAATACTGAATCGGAGGTATATATGACCGAACAGCAGGAGTCGTGTAATAATGTTTATCAAAGTTTCTTTTTGCCTGCATGCGTGTCCTATTAATCTTGTAACGTTTTCTTCCCATGATTGTGTTGGCAAGTAAGATATGTTGATAGAATGTCGAGCGAGATATTATGAAAAACATTACGCAAATTCGCAATATATATAGATCTGCATATACCACATGCTTTCTGGAAATGGTTGACCACCTGAGCAGTGTGTTTGTATTTTTTTATTTTGTCATGTGGCGCGAAAACACTGAGATAGACCATATAATTTCCTGTTCAATATTTTGTAAACGATGGCTGCTCCAGCATGAATGTAGTAGAAACACAACTAATTATAATAAATGAGCCCAGCGCGTGAATTGTGTGTATTGCAATTACAAGTAATTAGCTGAGGTGCGGAAGTCACAGCAGGCGGTAACACTTACTGTGAGCAATGAGCACTAATCCCCACAGCGCAGAGTTCTTCCACAGACAGTGATTTTGGGGCGATGTAGGCCCGTAGGGACTAATGGTCCTGTATTGTAGTCAGAAAAAATTGAGCACCAGCTCTGTGTCTTGCTAACACAGCAAAAGATAGAGTTCTTACACGACAAGAAAGAGGTCTGAAACTTTCTTCTTTAGAGTGTCCAGGTTTCTGTGTTTTTAATGTTCGCATATAGTTGCAGGTCTGATATGTTTAAGTTACATTTCCATTTATCTAATTTTATGCGTGTTTTCGTTCATTTTCCAGTGGCACTACTTTCGTGCTCAAAATATGTCGTCTGCTAAACCACAGATTTTGAGAGGCGCATGTTGAGTGATTTTGTGGGACTAACTCATTCTCATTAGAAAGCGTGTTTGGGCAGTAATTTAGTATTAAATAATACCAGTATAAGTGTAATTCATTGTAGAAAACAATGGGATATTTCACTTTGCCTGTATTCATTTACATTTTCATGAAATATGTGTGTTGAGTTACAGTTTGGAATTTTCGCCATTTAAGCTTACCCCTCAAGACCCTCTGCATTATCTTTTTATAGTAAGTTTCTAAAATCCAGTGGTGGTCAAATCATTTACGTAATAATTTCCCTGTATTCAGAAATGTTTTCTTTCCATTCTACTTCTGAAATATTCATGAAATGTTGCAAGCATTTCCCCCTGATCTACAGAAAGAGCTCTGCATATCAGTTTTGAAGCTGTAAGGTGACAGGGGAGATAACCAAATAGAACTGTAATATACTAGGGAGGAGGTACATGAAACAATATAATGCCATGAGAGGATGCATCCCAGCATAGCTCCAGTCCATCTAACCATGAGGATTTTACATTGTATCTCAATACTCATTTTTACCCCTCGGCCAATTTTGGCCATGGGGTATTGTCGTCTTGTACGTCCGTCTGTTCGTACGTCAGTATGTGAGCGAGATAGACGGAAAACGGTTTCACTGAAGAATTCCAAATTTGGTATGCTTATTTACCTAGTCAAGGACCAGGAGCCTATTGAATTGGGACCTGATTGGGTGGAAACCTTGGCGGCCATCTTTAATTTTATGCAAAATGGATAATGATCCATATCTCGGAAACCATTCAACTGTTCCATACGAAAGTTGGTATACATCACCGATACATCAAGCAACTTTCAATGAATTACCAAACCGGCTTTTCTGATTAGCTGGAAATCCTGGAGGCCATCTTTAATTTATGCAAAATCGATAATGATACATATCTCTGTTACCATTCAATTGTTTTACATGAAAGTTGGTATACATCATCGATGCATACAGATACTTTAAATCGGGACCTGATTGACTGAAAACCTTGGCGGCCATCTTTAATTTATGCAAAAACTTTAATGATATATATCTCTGATATCATTTAAGTGTTCTATACCAAACTTGGTATACAGCATCGATGTATCAAGAGACTTGCAATGAATAACCACATCAGTTCCTCTGGATGGAGAGAAGGATGTGCGGCCATCTTTAATTTATGCAAAATCATTAATGATCTCGTTCTCTGATACCGTTCAAGTGCTCGATGTAAAATTTGGTATACATCATCGATGCATCAAGAGACTTACGACAAATGACAGTTCTGGTTTCTGTGATTGGGCGGAAACCTTGGTGGCCATCTTCAATTTATGCAAAATCTTTAATGATGTATATCTCTGATACCATTTCAGTGTTCTATACGAAACTTGGTATACAGCATCAATGTATCAAGAGACTTTCAATTAATAACCACATCAGTTCCTCTGAGTGGCGGGAAGGATGAGCGGCCATCTTTAATTTATGCGAAATCATTAATGATCTCTGATACTGTTTAAATGCTCGATGTAAAATTTGGTATACATCATTGATGCATCAAGAAACTTATGTAATGAAAACCGGTTTCTCTGATTGGACGGAAACCTTGGGGGTCATTCTTGATTGCAAAATTTTTGATAATCTGTATATTTGTGACTTGACTGCTTGGTGATCCTGACATCTTGGTTCAAATTGAATACATTATGAATGTACCCAGAGCCGAGGGGTTTTCAGATGCGCAGCTTCGTATTGTTATTTACTGCTGAAGGATATGCTTTCGATTATCTGAAAAAAGTGAATTTTTTTACAAATATTGGTAACATGCAGTAAAGACATTATTTTATCATTTCATCAGGTTGGTTTCATAATAAATGTCTGTCCCAGCGTTTTTTTAAAAATATATATATGTGTACAATTACACTAATGCACTAGAGATCCTTGTTGAGAGGAATGTGTGAGACTACAAGTATGGCTCTTCGCCATGAGATGGAACATCAAAGAGTTAGTGGAATTATTTCAACAGCCTATTTTACATTTAAATAGCCCCGTTTCAGTGCCTAAGGCTCTAGTTGAGAGCTGAAATTTCACGTTTGCACAGATTTTTTATGGAAAATAACAGAAACACTTGATAGGTTTTTTCTTCAACTTTTGAAATATGCAAAGAAAAAAATATCGATAGTTTGAGCCTATTCCCCGGGCCTCGAGTCCTTAAATCCGATAATAATTCCAGCAAAGGAAGTGAAATTTTTCTACCATAAAATATAGGACCTCTTTCATGCAAAATTTAGTCTGTCATCAATACTGAGTTTTGTCATGGCAGTTGGGGATTAAATGTTTGTCATGGCACTTGGTGATTAAAAATGTGTTTTCATTCCAAAATTAGGCAAAATATAGCATTCTCTGAATAATTTGGGGTAAGAATGGTTTTTATAGGCAGGACAATCTTGAATTCCCTGAATAATTCAAGGTAAAATTCAGTTTATCTTAGGGAAATTGAACTTCCAGGGAAAAAACATTATAATCCCTAAAAGCTGTGTCTACAAGGGCCGGAGCAATGGAATAAAACCAAGCTGATTCAGGAGAATGCATCTTCCATCAGAATTACCACTCCTTTATGTATTGCGGACAAATCCACACATACCTGTACCCTCACTGTGAAAGCTTCAGTCTCAAAAAAAAAAAAAAAAAAAAAAAATCCCAAAAGGATTCTCAGAGAAAAGAACTAATTCCACACGAGAGAAAAAAAGATAGGTTAGCTGGCATCAATGCTACCAAGGCCCAGACCTAATTTGTGTAACAATTGTCGCAATCAATAACAATTTGAGGCGAAAAAAACAACGAACAATGCAGTGACCTGACTTAATGTCATTACCAGTAAATGTTTCTGACAGTTGTGGCTGGTGGAGAATGACAAGCACAGGGTTAGTGTCAGACCAATAGCAATCATTACAATTGCTTGATTTTTTTTAACAAGATACATGTATAGTACTGCAGTACTGCAGCTGGTACATGTATATGCATTATTCCATGTGCATATTACACACAGGATGAAGTTTTTTTGAGAAAATTGATGAAGAATTCAGGTTTGCTTGGTACATGTATAATGTATCCTATTTGTTTTATCCTGAACAGATGAACAAAAATTACAATTTTTCTTTCTCTTTTTTGGAAGATATCCCTGACCTATCAATAGCATTAATAATGGCATTTCTGATATGGTTTATTATTCCTGCAACTGACTTTATCAACTTTGTACATGTATAAGAATACAGCTACCAGCAGCCCCATTTGTAAATCATGTATCAGTGACTGAGGGTGCCCAAATGACCAGTTCGATGGGACTATAGACATTTGACCCAAACTTTAATATGAAGTAAATTTCACCTCCTGAATTTACAATACGATTTCAGAAAAGTGAGAAAGAAAAGAATAGATTTAATGTCAAATTCAGCAAAAGTGGTATTCAATCACCAATTTAAGACAAGAAAGCTATCCAACCATATTTTATGTAAAATGAAGAAATTTAACTATAATATGGCAGAGTGCACTTTAAAAAGGGTGACCTCTGATAAGGGAGCTTACTGTAGACATACAAATATTCCATGACTGACCTGGGTTGAATGCCATCAATTTTGCAGTAAATATTTAAATTGGTCTGTACTTACTCTTTCTTTCGGGGACGGTCCCAATGATCCCAAACCCTGATGACGTATTTTATCTCTCTCAATCACATGATGAATGTGTATTCATTCATCTGCACGACACGTGATCACTTATCCAGAAATCTAACATTGATATGTAACACAAAACCAATTAAATTATCATTGTCAAGGCAAAGTACACGTGCCACAAGGCGTTCCCAACAACAACATCAACGTTCCCGACCTCAGCCTGAAGAAGGTTTCCCCGATATTAACGATATAAAACAGTGATTTTATACTCATTGGATTACCTTTTTCGGTCAGAATGGAACAAATATATAGTGAGTCAAGAAACTATCATAAGCACACCACGTTTATTCGGAGCATAATAGTGGGAAACGATAAATCGCTTCCATGTTTTTTCTTTGATGGAAGTGACACAGAAACGGAACATTTGATCGTTACAGTGAAATATTCTGGCCTGGAATTTAACGTCGCTTTCAACAATATTTCAGCTATATCGCGATGAACCAACTAAGCACCACCCAGCCGAGTTGTGTTCCTGCTACTTCAAAGAAGAAATCTTTGAAGCAGCATGGATCCAGACACCCTCCATTCACCCTATGGATCCAGACACCCTCCATCCACCCTATAAAACACAGAGGACAGCGCACAAGACACAGACAGGATGCTTACATGGTGCAATAAAGACAAGTGATATTACAATGCTAGACATCACATTATCAAGTTCCTGTTGGTTCTCAGCAAATGCATTGAAGCAACAGGAACCCGTGACTTTGGTATGTGACAATTTTATGTGACAACTGATCCATATATGGAATACTACTGTAGCCGTGTCTATTTGATCAGTGGCCAACGTTTATTCACCATCAGTACATGCACCCGTATACCGTATACTATTCAGAAATATGAAAGCATCATAATGCAGACTAATAAGCATTCAGAGTGTGTCAACATGGTCCAGTAGGAACAATAGGTTTATCAGGCCATCCTTAAAAATATGTTTGTTGGCTGTAACCCGACCCTACCTCAGGAAGTTGGGTCGGTAGGTAGGTAATTTTTTTTTTTTTTTTTAGATCAGGTTTTCCTTTTGGGGAGGCTGGAAGAGGTTAGTGTGATTTAGTTCAGATACTAAGCAGGTCATTTGAAATATTCTTTTTGTCTGGCAGCAAAATTATTTCAGTATAGAAAACTAGTTATCTTCAAGGTATAAAGCAAGATATTCTTAAATTCAGGCTTGTGTACCTGGTTATTTCTTAGAAGACATCGACATCCTTGAACACATTCTTGACAATGACTTGACAATGACTAGTGACTAGCTGGTCAAAAAAAAAAAAATATACCACTACCAGACAAACTTTTGCCAAAATTGTGACAGGAAAGAAAAAAATCCTCTCAGTGTTATACAGAAGGTTGTTCATTATACCATTTGGAGTTGAGAAAATTACCTCAAATTAATCATTAACATCATTACTGCCCTTCCTCGTCGCAAATTTATGGTGTGCTTTTATTGAATACTTAGGTACTTCCTTTATTCAGATTAGAAATACATCGTAATTTAATTTACTGACAACAATGAGGCAAATACTAAGTTTCTAACCTGTGTCTTTTCGTGGAATTTAGTCCGAGGTGGAATTCTGACAAGCGTATTTGATGCCGACATCGGAACGTCAAAATTAAGCTGACGGCACCATCTAATTTGTCAAGACCGCTGAAGCCACCGACACTATATCCATGGCTTCATCGACATAGAGGGTTATAAAGTTTCCGTTAAACAACAAAGCAGTATAGATTTTCTGCATTTAGGCACACTGACGTCTTCTCGGATAAAAGTAGAAATCCAAACATCGTTGTTGTTGTAACATCGTCAGTCTCAGAATCTGTCGGTGTACGGACCCACGTGGTGCATGGTGACAGTCCTAAACATGTCTACGTTCCAAGTCGATTCGCGACAGAGCTCTTTATGGCAGGTTTTAATAACCAACCGTTTTGAAATATTTTTCCCATCCTGTGTTGCTGTTGCCTCTCGATGTGTTTATTGTCCTCTCGTCCAAACCCAAACACAAAACAGAAGGGGGAACTTCCCGCCATATACACGTGGTCGACGAAAACTGCATTCCCCTACGGACTGGGCCATGGAGGATATGCCTTCAAAACGTGCGACATAAGCTCACATCGCGACTACTGGAGAGTGAAATCCTGCTTGCTTTTGCTAGGCGAACGTTTTACATACGTTTACACGAGCGAGGAGATAGGGGAGATAATTCTGACATTGCAAAATAAAATAAAAAGATGACCGGTCGGAAAATCGGCGAAAAAAGTTTCCAGTCGGCGGATTTTTGGACAGTCGGTCGGGTTACGCGCAACAAACTTATTTTTAAGGATGGCCTCAATATCAGCAATATAATTTAGTGATGTTTGTTTGCAAAGTTGAAGATCTATGTATATTCAATATAGTCTATATGCCTATACATTGTAGATGTAATTCTGTGAAATGAAAGGAAGATGGGACAAGGAATGAGATACATGTATGACAATGAACAGTGCAGGATGACCCATTGTCATGAAGATTTCTACAAACATGACTACAATATCTTGGGTCTTATTGTCAAATCATTCATTATGTAGATCTGAACTCGGATAAACACATGTGACATGCCATCTTTCTATGAATGTGAACAGCTGATATAAGATCAGTTCAATCTGTTTGTTTTCCAGGTTACAGTCGACCCACAAGTTATGGGTTTCTTTTCCATAAATGATTCCGCATAGTTTCTCAAAGTGTCAGAAGAATAGTGAGAGGACAAACCATTCAAACAAATACTACCAACTCTGTAATCTGCCTCATAAATATTCCAGTCAGATCTCTGGTCTGACAAAAACAGACGGAGTGGGAATTGCTTCCTTTAGTATACAGAGACCAAAGAACCAGGCTGCTTCTGCCCACAATATAATCCTGGCTCAGGGATTGATTTCTTGAGTACAATGCCTGGTGAATTAGTAACATGACAAATCCTTCATCATCTTATAACAACACAATGGTACAAGTACAAGCTTTCACTAGTTCTCTTTGACAGTTTCAAACTGGTACATGTACACATGTAACGTACATGTACCAACACTGTCATGTCTGTCATGTAAAGAAAGAGGAGTAAACAGTTCACTTAAGGATTGACTTTCGCATTTTGCAGGTTCATCGGGGTATTATAAACTGTCAAATGATGTGGTTCAAACTGTGTGAACTTGCGAGCACAGTTTACACGTAGTTTGAACCACATCATTTGACAGTTTATACCCCGATGAAACTGCAAAATGCGAAAGTCAATCCTTATAATTCTTCACTCTAATTTATCAGTTGAACTATGCATATTTTTTGTTGGAAGGAAGATGTTTACAGATATCTTTAGAGACCCATAAAACAGCTGACATGCAAGTGCCCTCTTCACTGACTTCTGAATATATATCCCTGTGCTTGTTCAGTATAACGAAGCCGAATACAGTTTTTTTTAATGATCAATAAGATTTATTTCTCGTGAATATATCATTTGATGAATAAGTAATTATTCAATTTATTCAGAATTGTTCAAACATGAAAATTAAAAATAAATTGAACTAAAACTATTTTCTGCGGCGGACTGCGGCAAGAGAGTCAACTTTAAACTTGTTCACCAGTGAGCGCGGCGCACGTGACATTGCTATTTTTGTACAAGCTGATGCTATATTAAAGAAGGATATATACGCTTCAACAGCTGGAATAAATTCATAATTTAGGGAAACCTGGTCCTGGATGAATCTAAATGAAAATACTTTGGATAATTGAAGACGACTGGATATAATAATCAACGAATGAATCGGGTGAGGCTGTCAAACGTCAGCGTGAATGTTTGTATCGTACCACTCTTTTTTCACTGGGTCAACGTACCTGCACTCCGTTACTCATGTCCATTTCCTATTCCCACTCACCAAGCATTCGGTTGTAAATAAATTGTGTAACTGTTCATTCTTCATCTGCGAGGTCTTTAATCAACTACGACGTTAGTTTCATGAATATGTCGGCGTGAACTGTTACCGTTTCGCCCTGAATTATATAGGTCAAAACCAGTCGACAACGAGAAACCGCATCGTCTGCTACAAAAGTAGTTCGTCAAGAAACGTGTAAACTTCGAAATGCAAAGTTTATCGAGTTGTAAACTTTTCAATTTCACATCACGTGATGCTATTTTGGCCAATGGGAGAACAGATATGGTCAACGATTTCAGAGTGTAGAATTATACATGGATATTCCAGACAAATATTATCATATTACATATTGTTGAAAAGGTCTGATGACCATGTTTTAACCAATTCTCGTACATGCCAGACATTCTTTAGATTCTATTTTTCTATCGATACTCAAGTTATGTTATGGTACAGAAAAAGTTGAGGATGGTGAAACCAAACACGAATGCTCATGAAGATCCATCTTCCCGTTTCAAGATACTTGACATATCTACTACAATAACATTCCCTAATTTCCCCTGACGTAGTGAAAGGGGTAAATTCTTCAAACCACGAAAGCATGTGATGTTACACCCGTACCAAACTGTCTCACATAAAATCTTGTGTGTTTCACGTAAGTTCCTCGTAAGAATCTCACATGTGAAACTGAGGTGAGAACTAGTGAGAAACTAGCCAGAAACTTATGTGAAATTTAACATGCAAATGAGGTGAGATTTGTGAAATCTTGTGAGACCTCTTATAGTCAGATTCCTACATGAAGCCCGGAAATTCTTGTCAAAACCTCATATGAGATCTCTCGTGAGATTTCAGCACCCAAACACTTATTTCAACAAAAGATGGCTAAACCATTGGACCATCAATTCCAATGCTTCAATTTTGTCTACAATTAGTGAAGCATGGTACAGGACATGTAAGCTTGGTACACATAAGCCTCAATTTATAAGTTTAAAATCTTTAAATACATACAGGAACAAAGAGTACATGAGGCAGCACCTAAAAGGTGCAACAACCCCTCAGCCATACAGTTTTAGTCAGTGTATATTGGTACACAATGAATTGAAAATGCATAAAAGCCTGAAAGATTTGGTTGCTTGTAAAAGATTAAAATGTGATAAATCCAGTGTGGGATGTTGGATGAATTGGAGAACTATAATAAATAGTTCGACATGTCACGTGCGAAAAATATGGCGGAAGAACAAAAATATTCTGAACAAAAACAGAAGGCTTCAAGCCATTCTTGCTTTGAACCCTAATAATAATCTGAACAATAATAAAACTCTTCCGATTTTCAGTGGAAGCCAAGTAATATAGAGTTTTTGATAGGAATACGAAGCTGCGAATCTAAAACCCCTCGGCTCTGGGTGCCAGCTATTCACAATCTATTCAATTTGAACCATACATGTACTACTTTGAAAATATCAGGCAGTCAGGTGACAAATATACAGATTATCAAAAAACTTGCAATCAGAAATGGCCGCAAAGTTTTCCGTCCAATCAGAGAAACCGGCAGTCATTACTCGTCTCTTGATGTATCTATGACGTATACCAAGCATCATACTGAACACTTGAACAGTATCAAAGGATATATAGATCATCAATGATTTTACAGAAATTGAAAATGGCTGCCAAGGTTTCCATCCAATCAGAGAAAACGGTTCGGTCATTCAGTTTTAGTCTCTTGATGTACTGATGATGTACACAAAGTCTTGCATCAAACACTTGAACAGTACCAGAGGTATAGATTTTGCATAAATTAAAGATGGCAATAAAGTTTTCCACCTAATCAGAGAAATTGGTTGTCATTAATTGTAAGTTTCTTGATGTAGCGATGATTTGTAGTTTCATATGAAGCACTAAAATGGTATCAGATATAGATCATTAATGATTTTGCATAAATTAAAATGGTCGCCAAGATTTCCGCCCAATCAGAGAAACCAGTTCTGTCATTCATCGTAAGTCTCTTGATGCAATGATGATGTATATCAAATTTTACATCGAGCACTTGAACGGTATCATAGATAAGAGATCATTAATGATTTTGCATAAATTAAAGATGACTGCCTATCCTTCCCGTCATTCAGAGGAACTGATGCGGTTATTCATTGCGAGTCTCTTGATATATCGATGCTGTATACCAAGTTTCATATAGAACACTAAAATGGTATCAGATATACATCATTAAAAATTTTGCATAAATTAAAGATGGCAGCCAAGATTTCCGCCTAATCAGAGAAACCAGTTCTGTCATTCATCATATAAGTCTCTTGATGCATCGATGATGTTTACCAAATTTTACATCGCGCACTTGAACAGTATCAGAGATAGAGATCATTAATGATTTTGCATAAATTAAAAATGGCCGGCCATCCTTCCCGCCTCTCAGAAGAACTGATATGGTTATTCATTGCAAGTCTCTTGATACATCGATGCTGTATACCAAGTTTCGTATAGAACACTTCAACGGTATCAGAGAAATAAATCATTAAAGATTCTACATAAATTAAAGATGGCCGCCAAGGCTTTCACCCAATCAAGGAAACTGGTTTGGTCATTCCTTTAAAGTTTTTTGATGTATCGATAATCTATACCAAGTTTTACACCGAACAGTGAAATGGTTTCCGAGATACACAAGATTCATGGTCTCGCATAAATTAAAGATGGCCACCAAAGTTTCCACCCAATCGGGTCCAGATTCAATAGGGTTCTGGGTCACAAGCATATGGATGTGCACGGCAAGTTGTATCGATAATCTATACCAAGTTTCACAATGAACAGCGAAATGGTTTCCGAGATGCACAAGATTCATGGTTTTGCATAAATTAAAGATGGCCACCAAAGTTTCCACCCAATCGGGTCCAGATTCAATAGGGTTCTGGGTCACGAGCATATGGATGTGCACAGCAAGTTTGGTGTGCTTAGGGTAAGTCGTTTTAAAGATATCTTGGTAAAGAGAAAGCTGTGACGATTTCGCATAAATTAAAGATGGCCGCCCAAGTTTCCAACCAATCGGGTCCAGATTCAATAGGCTTGTGGTTGACCACCCAGCAATCCTGCATACCAAATTTGAAGTCTCTAGAAGCAACGGTTTGGCTTCTAGACCGGTCACAAGAATTGTTGACGAATTTTCCGTGACGTTGCCATGGAAACCGCAAAGTTCATCATAAATTACCCAAATTCGATAGGCTTGTGGCTGACCACCCAACAATCATGTATACCAAATTTGAAGTCTCTAAAGGCAACGGTTTGGCTTCTAGACCGGTCACAAGAATTGTTGACGACTGCCGACTAGACGACCGTACGACCAGACGACCGGACGTACTTGCCGACGACAAGACCCCACAGCCTTATAGGCTGAGGGGTAAAAACCTGTTTTCAAGATGATTCATTCTTCACAAAATTTCACAGAACATGTTGTTGTTGTTGTCCAGTGTGATCTTTTCAAACTTGCAGGATAATGGGCAGTAAATATAGTTTCTGAAATATTCCTAAGATCCCAAGAAACCTACCTCAATAACTGTTCCTTTTCTCAATACTATAGCATAAGTATTTCACCAGTAAACCATCTAAAACTTGTAAGTTCCTGAGTGAGGACACACCAACCAGATCCCCTTGTGTGACAGTATTTCCCTCCAAAGTTCAATTTTCCCTCCAAAACTTACACAAAGGATTCCAGTCAGTAAAGAGATACCAAGACTAGAATCTCATTTATCACACCTTGATGATGATGGCGAATTTGAAACTCTCTTCATTGAAGTTGATTTTGATTTTACTGAATATATTATTGGTACATGTATATTTTATCGACCCCCTGGAAAAAATCCTAACAATTTTAATACATATCTATCATCTATACTTAAAATGGCAGACATTGAAAAACGTAAATGTATTTTAATGGGCGATTTTAATATTGACCTCTTTAAAACTGATGTTCATGGTCCTTCAAAGGACTTTCTTGAAATACTAAATGCAAATCATTTTTTTCCTCAAATAACCAAACCAACCAGGGTCAGTTCTCACTCGGCAAAATTTTTCTAAACTTTCATGAAGACAATCTTTTATCTGGCATCTTTCTATTCTAACAGACATTACTGATTACTTTCCGATCTTTCATGTAGTAAACTCCAAACAGGAAGATAACCCCCCTAACAAAAAAATATGTTTTCGACTGACAACCCCTGATAGCAAGAACGAATTTATACAAAGGATGGAAAACTATAACTGGGATTCTGTTATCCAAGAAGATAATGATGCTAATAAAGCTCTGGATCTTTTTCTTGCGGAGTTTAATGAGACTTATGACATTTGCTTCCCACTAACTACTACTGTACTGTCACCAAAACGTATTATCAAACCCTGGATAACTCGGGGTATTCTTACCTCTATTCATGAAAAAAATAGATTGTATCGTGATTACTTATCTAACCGTAATGATATATCCCGCAATCTTTATAGAACCTATAGAAATAAATTGAACCATTCTATTCGTTTGTCCAAACGGACTTATTTTGAAGTCAAATTTAATGAATTTAATCAGGATATTAAAAGTACATGTACATGGAAAATTTTAAACCAGCTTCTAAATCGCAAGAAAAGTCAGGTTTCCACCAAGTCGTTTATTGTTGATGGGAGGAAATCACAGATAACCAAACAATAGTTGATAAATTCAATGAATATTTTAGCACAGTGGCATCCAAATTGGATTCCGATATCCCTTCTGTTGCACTGAAATTTAGCGAATATTTGGGTCCATCAACTGATGGAAATTTCGAATTTACTACTGTGACCCCTGACTGTGTTAAGAATGTAATTGTTGCTCTGAAATCGGCTGCTCCTGGACTAGATGGAATCGTCATTTCTTTGGATAAACTTGTGGCAGACCATGTTGCTGTTCCTATTGCGCACATTATAAACACATCTTTCAAGTCTGGCATTGTACCAGATGCTTTTAAATCTGCAAAAGTGACACTGATTTTCAAATCTGGTGATCCTGTGCTTTTTTCTAACTACAGACCAATATCAGTTTTACCATGTTTCAGTAAAATCCTAGAGAAAATTATAACTGCAAACTTGATAACAGAATTCCTAGAATCAAACAAAACAATTTCGGATAATCAATACGGATTTAGAGCCAACCATTCTACCTCATTAGCGGCAATTTCATTTTATGATACATGTATATTGGTTACCGCGAAGGAATCGAACAATTTTAGTATAGTAACGTTCTTAGACCTTTCGAAAGCATTCGATACAGTCAATCATTCTATATTACTGTCCAAACTGTACCATTATGGATTCCGTGGATTATGTAATAACTGGTTCAGTAGTTACCTGTCAGGAAGATCCCAGTGTGTCGCGTATAACAATACCCTATCCTCGGGCCATTACTTTTTTTGATATACGTCAATGATATCGGTAATGTAACTGATCTTCTCAAGATAATTCTGTTGATGATACTAGTGTAGTTCACTCCGCTAAAGATATTACCGTTGCTATCAACAATATGTCCCAAGAACTTAATAAACTCACTACTTGGTTTTGCTCTAATCGCCTCTCATTGAATATTGCAAAAACTAAATATATGATCATCAATCCTAATAATAAGAAACCTCCTTGGTACATCCACACTTGTTTATATCTGGGCAAGAAATTGAACTAGTTAATAATTTTAAATTTCTAGGAATTTTTCTGAACAATAAACTAAAATGGACAACTCATATTAATTATATTTGCAAGAAGGTGGCTCGAAATATTGGAATTATTAATCATGTAAAAAACTCCGTAAATAAAAAGACGCTGATTTTATTATACTATTCTATGGTATTCCCTTACCTGTCATATTGTAACGTTCTCTGGGGCAACACATATATAACTCACTTGAATCCGTTAATTGTACTTCAGAAACATGCAATACGGGTCATCACACTATCCAGTAAACGTGACCATACACAACCCCTCTTTGACCAATTGAAAGTTTTACCGCTACTAAAGTTGAATCATTACCCTACATTGAATCTGGTCCATGAAATCATTTATCATCCAGAACTCGTACTGTACTGCTTTCGGACTTACTTTACACGATTATCCACAATCCATCGTTACGAAACAAGGGCCCGTCAATTAAATCTGCACAGGCCCTTTAACCGATCTAATCTCTCCTTCTATACCGTGAAAGTTGCGGGACCCCGGGACAGTTGGAACAATCTCCCTTCAATGCTTAAATCAATCCAGTCTTTATCACTATTCAAAGCAAAGTTAAAAACCCATCTACTTCATCTCTAACCTGTTCTCGCTGTGTGCCACTACTAATCATCTGCCCCCTCCTCGTCATTACATGTAATTCACCAAGTATTTTGTTAACCTGGGCAACTATAAAATATATGTATCTAGGGATAGAACAAGCCCCTTGGGGTTTTATTCCCGCCTCTATTTGTCAGAAATGGTTGTATACTGTCATATATCCTGTGGTGAATAAAAAACTTAAAACTTTTTTGATCTCTTGTGAGTATTTGGACTCTGTTCATATTGAACATTTTCTCTTCAGATTTTGTCAAAGTCCTGAAACTCATATGATCTCTCGTGAGAAAAATGAAACATTTATAAATAATGTTATTGTTTATTATTAAAACAAACCCGTTGTTACTTAATGCCACTTTTCCTCCATTTGGAGATCCACTGCAAACAAAATTAACTCCCCTTACGGTCCCCTGGATCGTCCGCTAGGTGGCGTGCTCTCCGCGCATGTCCCATTCTCTTTTTCTGTGCAAGGGCAAGACCTGTTTATGACAAGGCCGAGCCAAGCGGGGAGGATGGGCGGGTAAATCAAACCGTAACAACGGGTTTGTTTTAATAATAAACAATAACATTATTTATAAATGTTTCATGTTTATGTCTTAAAACGACACCCGTTGTTACTTAATGCCAGACTCCCAACAGTGGGGGTTGGGTAGCCGGCCTTGTGGCTTGCTTTTGGCTTAAGCGGAGCACGCCCTGTTCTGATTCTATAATTCTAATACGCCTAGTAATATCATGATAATTCCCGTGTCGTATAGAAGCGTAGGGAACTCAAGGTATTACGAGTAGTGCGGTGAGTGGGGGAATGTATTCCGACCATCTGCCCGCATACTCGGCTAGATAATCAGATGCCATCGTGATGCCTTGAAGTCCCTTCGTCTCTGACACGGCTCGTCTTTTGTACTTACCGAATTGTCAGGATCTTGCTTGCTTGAGCGGCGCCCCCCCCTTTTCTTCTTAGTGGAAACTAGTGGACTATACGTTGGGCTGCAGCTAATGGCCCTAACGTAGTCACCCTGTCTGTTTGTACAGACATGTCCCTAAGATAGTAGTCAGTGAAGGTAGAGTTCACAGTCCATGCGCAGGCTTGAACGATCTCGTCCAGTGATAGGTTTTTCCAGAGCGGCCAGGACGTAGCAATAGCTCTAATCTCATGAGATGATGCCTTCGAGAGCAAAGGAGGAGCATCGATGGCGAGTTGGTATGTCCAGTGTATCGTCTTCCTTAACCAGGATGCAACTGTATTCTTCGTGATGTCCGTAGAAACTCCTGGATGTAGTGACAGAAATAGAAGACGCCTAGATCCCCTCGTAGAGTCTGTTCTCTTTAAGTAATATCGTAGGGCTCTAACTGGGCACAGTAGTCTGTCGTCCTCCAGTGGTCCTACGAAGTCTGTGAGTGCTGGGATCTGGTATAGTCTTTGAGCACATGGTCCCTGACGTGTTGATTCATTCTTGGCGATGAATTCCGGGATTGGACGAAATGATATGATTTTCCAACCTGCGGTCCATGCCAGGGAGCTGCGTTCCAATGCATGAAGTTCGGAGACTCTGGTGGCTAAGGCGAATGCTGTTAAGAAGACTGTCTTATAAGACAGTGCCTTGATCGTAGCCGACTGCAACGGTTCAAATGGCGGGCGTAGAAAGGCACTCAGCACAACTCCAAGGTCCCATTTTGGTAATAGCTGTCTTGTCCGGCGAGACTGTAAGGCGAAGGACTGTAGAAGCGCTGTAATGTTGACATCATGTCCGATATCTGTTCCTGACGTCAACTTCATGACTCTGGACAATGCAGAGCGGTATCCCTGTATAGTGCTCATCTTAAATTCCTTGTCTCGATGCAGGTGCAGCAGGAATTCGGCTATCACTGGAATAGAGGCAGTGTCGGGATCGATGTCTTTGGTTCCACACCAGGTACAGAAGTAGTTCCACTTGGCCTGGTAAAGTCTAGAGGTGGATGGTCTGTTTGATGCTGCCATCGCCTCCGTAACTTGTTTTGAAAAACCCTGGTCTGTAAGGGATTGCTTGATAATCTGCAGACGTGAAGGTTGAGCCACTGTGGATCGTGGTGTAGAAGACCTCCTGGTTGATCTAGTAGTCGGTACCACGGAGGCAGCTGACGAGGGACGTCGGTCAGTAGGTGGATCAACTGCGGGAACCATGGGCGATGCGGCCACCATGGCACTACGAGCAGGATAATACAGCTGTGTTCTGATATCTTCTTCAATACTGGCTGAATAAGCGCAATCGGTGGGAATGCATAGGCGATCAGGCTGTCCCAGCTGATTGACATGGCGTCGACTGCCCAGGCCTGTGGGTCGAGCATCGGGCTGACAAAGATCGGTAGTTGAGCGTTGTTCCTTGTTGCGAACAGGTCTACCAGAGGCTGCTCCCAAATCGATGACACTTGGCGAAACGCCTCTGTGTGGAGATGCCACTCTGTCGATAGAACTTTGTCCGGCCGGGAAAGGCTGTCTGCAATGACGTTCAGGTGGCCGGGAACATGCCGTGCGCGGATCCGGCACCGGTGATTCTGTGCCCAAGTGAAAAGAGACCACGTCTCCTGGAACAGTATCCGGGACTTCGTCCCCCCCAGCTTGTTGATATAGCTTACTACAGTCGTGTTGTCTGTAGCAATCATCAAGGATTTGCCGACCAGTTGAGGGCTCCAATGCTGGACTGCCATGTACACTGCTATCATCTCCAGCACATTGATGTGTAGTGTTCTCTGTTCTGGAGACCATCTGCCGGCTATCTTCAGCTGTCCCAGGTGGGCTCCCCAACCTGTGAGTGATGCGTCGGAGAATAGATTCTCGTCCGGCGGTGGCCACCGCAGCGGAATCCCGATCATAACGTTGTCCCTGGACTGCCACCATTCCAGAAACTGATGCAAGTGCCGAGGAACCGGAACCCAGGGGTTGATGGCTGGAGCTCGCAGGTACGGCTGTAGGTTGAACTGCAACGGTCGTAACTGGAGTCGTCCATACTGTGTCAGATCTTGAGTTGACGCTAGCAATCCCAGTAGGCTTTGCCAATGACGTAAGCGTTGCGATTGGGAAGATAAAAATCTTCGGACGAAAGGCTGTATCTTTGTCCAGCGTTCTTCCGGGGGCAGGATGATCCGCTTCCGTGTGTCGAAGACTGCTCCGATGTATTGGCGTCTCTGCGCCGGCTCCAGCTCCGACTTTGTTGGATGCGGAATGAACCCGAGATACTTCAGGACCTGTATGATGAACTGTATCTGGAGTTTGAGTACTGGCTTCCTTGGCCCCCAAACAAGGATGTCGTCGATGTATGCCTCTATGTTGATGGCCCTTAGGTGAAGAAAGGAGATGATTGGTGACGTGATTCTTGTGAAACACCACGGGGCCATGGAGATGCCGAACGGCAGGACTTGCCACTCGAACCGTCGTCCGGCGATGATAAATCGGAGATACCGCCGATGTCGAGGATGAATGGGTACATGGAGGTATGCATCTTGGAGGTCGACGGAGGCCATCCAATCGTCCGGTTGTAGGCGGGACCGTAATGCTGGAACCGATGTCATCTTGAAGTGGGGAGGTGGCTCCAGAACGTCGTTTAGTCGCCGTAGATCTATGATCATGCGAAGCTGACCTGTGCCCTTCTTGGGGACGAGGAAGACCGGGCTGTAGAATCCTGGACTTCCTTCTTCTACGGGTAACTCTCTGACGGCGTCCTTGTCCAACAATACCTGAACCGATTCCAGTAGTGTTTGTACGTGTTCTGGTCGAACTGGAAGACGTGATGGCTTGGGTCTTGAAATGAGCCTGGGGTACTCTCGAAAAGTGAGGGAAACTCCGTCTCTTAAGGACTCGATGACCCACTTGTCGCTTGAAATGAGCTTCCAGTTCCGCCAGAATATCTGTAGTCGTCCGCCGACGACCGGATGATTGAAGTCCTGAAACTCTGGGAGGATGAAGGGATGAGGATGATAGGTTAAAAACTGAGGCTGTGGACCGTCAATTCCGACGGTCGGGCTTCCCTCTGCCCCGGTCGGAAGACTTTCCTCCTCTGCCACGAAATTGTGCCTTTCCGTAGGTCCGAAAATTCTGGTGGCTGTCCTGCTTCTGACTGCCTGAGTCTTGGCGTGGTAGCGGCGCAGAACGTCCTCCCCTGGTGGACTTGCCTTGGCCTTTGCCTTTGCCCTTGCCTTTACCCTGGCCTACGAGGGCTCCGATCATGCGGGAAGTTTTCTCGTCGTTAACAGCAGACATAACCGTGGGGATGGCCTGATTGAAGAGGTACCTGGATGAAATGGGCTGTTGCGCTAGCTCATTCTTCACTGAGCCCAAAACCTCAGACTTCGGATGCTTCAGGTAAGCCGTCCGTCGGGCCTGCACCAGTGTAGCGTAGGAGAAAAATCCCGTCTCCATGAGATCCAAGTTAGCCTTGTTCGTGGAGTCGATGAACGAAGTGAGAAACTCAATTTTCTTCTGTGAGAAGGTCAAAGATCCATCCTTATGTTTCTTATCTGGATCCTGGACTACCTTGGACATGGCCGCCAGGAACCAATCGGCGTAAGATGTAATCCTGTGCTGTGTCAACATCATGTCTTCCATAGCGCAGGCTTGCTTTTGCTGGAGTACTACTGCTGGCGACTTTGTAACGTTCAACAGCCTGTCCAGATCCGAGTCCGACTTCGGGGCTTTGAATGGCAAGTTGTCTCCGTGAAGGACGTAGGCCCTGTAGGGACCAGGCTTCAAGAGCGTCTTCTGGGTCTTGAACTGCCGATCCGTGCTGACACACAAGTCGTATGATGCTGGAGATGGAGGACATGTAGGCAGAGCTTCCTCCTTAGACGGCTCCTTCTTCCCGTAGAGAGTTGCTGCTGTAAGTCTCCTCCGTTTACGGGTGATATCCGACAGCTGGTCGGTAAGCTGCTTGTCTTCGCCAACCGCTGGTCTGGGCATTTCAGGAATCAATTCTTGTAATGCCGCTATCCTGGCTCTGAAGGAAATCTCTTCCTTGCCGCTGCTTTCTACCTCCGCCTGACGGGTGGGGGTCGAAACTTGAGATGAGGATGTCGCAGAAGTGGAGCGTCGTGCATGGCCCTCATCCTCCGAGCCAGACTCAGCACTGCTAGTAGAATGGGGTTGAGTAACCTCCGGAGCCTCCGTAGAAGGAACTTCTCCCGTGGTGATGGTTGCTGTTGGAGGCCTTCTCGGAACAGACGTCCGCTCACTCCGCTCCGCGGGATGGCTCTGGTCCCTGGCTGCATCCCCGGTCTTCTTCTTATCCCGATGCTCGGGTTTTTCATGATGACCCGGGCTGCGGTGACGGTGGGTATAAGTCCGTTCTCCCGACTCCGTATACTGTAGCCGATGACGGGAAACCGGTGAACGGCTCCTTTGCCTTGAGGTCTCCCTGTACCGTCGCTCTCCGTAAGGTGAACGGGACCGTCGCCTGGACTGATATCGCTCCCGACTTCGATGCGGTAGTGGGGATCGGCTTCGTCTATGAGACTTGGCTATCGCAGTACCGGTATACGGTTCCGTGGAACGGGTGTGACTTGAACTGGAAATCGACTCATGCCGTTCTTGCTGCTTCCGTTCCGCGTGAGTCCGTGTCCTGTCAGATGCGGAGTCCCGGCGATCTGTATAAGTCCGTTCCTTGTGGGTCCGTGACTTCTCAGATGTCCGTGCTGTAGCCCGCTGCGGGGTACGGCTCCGAGTACTGGTCTCAGGATGAGGTTCCGTGGTACGGCTCTCTGTATGGGTCCGTCCATCGGTGTCCTTATAGGCTTTCGGCTTCTCCAGCTCACGGCCTTTCTTCGTGCGGTGATCCCGGCCAGCTGTTTCCTTGTCGGGGTCCCGCTGTGATGCCGGAGTCCGGTGGCTTGGTCTTGATTCCCGGACTACCGTAGCCGATTCCTTCTGTGTCCCCGGTATACGGCTGTCTTTCGTCGCTTGCGGAGACTTGGAAGAACAGGAGTTGATGTCCGAGGAATCGGCTTGATCTGTGTCTCTGCCAGGGCTACTTTTCAGGTCAGCTGGTTCAGTCGCAGGAACTGTAGACTGGTCTAGCTGAACGAAGTCCTCGCCTCTAGCAGGTGCTGTTTCCATAGGAACTGTGCCGCTGGGCTGTATGACCGGACTCGTCAAGTTGGTAATGTCCATGTCTTGATTCCATGCAAGATCGTCGAATAGGGCCTGATTAGCATGAGCTCTTTCTGTAGGTCCTTTCTTCGAATCGAGGCCGGCAGCTCTCAGCAGAATGCTACGCCTAGCTAAAGCATAGCTCGCCCAGGTCACGTCGTCCCAGTCGATGCACTCAGCACAGGTCGTCTCTCTGTAACATACCTGTGCCCTGCATTTAAAACAAGTTGTATG
>JAVTVY010010143.1:0-47925 GCA_036873755.1 Hanleya hanleyi
CCACCAGGAACTGGAAATGGTAGATTTTGTGTAATTTCTTTACAAAAACTACATGGTAAGTTAGTGAATAATAATCTAATGTGAAAGAAAATAGTTTTCGATCACTGTTTCCCGTTATTGAACAAAATGACGAAAGCATCACTTGTCTAGTACCCCACCCATGGCCACAATTTCGAAATTACCCATGATGCTCTGCTCGGGAATATGCAAATAGGCTCAGATGACCCCAGTATGATAAACTACAAATTCACGGAGTGTCAGCTCTCAACTGTTTGTCGTTCCGGATATAGGGAAGAACGTTTAGTAGGGAGCATCATGGCTCCCCCAGGCCTACTAGAGTTCAAGAAAATACTTTTCAGATGATGACAGTGATTATGAAGAAAGCTTTCACCCTAGAGAAATACATCGCCCTACTAATACTCAGAAGTGTATCAAATACAATAAGCGAAAGAGATGTTTGGTGAATCTATAAAGGAAGAATATTATCGATGAGAAGAAACAACGGTATGAGAGACTTGGTTAAGATGAAGCTGAATCGGGCGAAATGGTCAGACAAGACTATATTTCAATAATACAATATTGGCTGCGGGGGAGCTATTAGAGGAAATATTGATCAGAGAAAAGACTCATTCAAGAAATCGACAACCGGGTAACACGGGCGATGAAGGTTGAAAACATGAACAGAACCATGTGAATAAAAGTCAAATGGATTTAATAGAACCATGTGAATAAAAGTGAAATGAATTTAATACCTATATTTTATACACATCAATATCTACACATCCTCACATCGCAGCCACATCTACATATCCACACTTATGTTAATATGGTATTAAAAATACATCAACATATCAATCGATACAGTCCATATTGTACTACAGGTCGAGTTGAAGTTTTTCCTCCCTATTTTCTACTTTATTCCACGTATTACATTATTACTCCTTATTTAGTGTGGTATAAGTACCTCCTCATCCATATCTGTCGTAAGATTACAAAATATAATCACGCACCAATTGATTAATTTAACAAACTTTATGCATTAGCAGATTTGTACACAGTTCATCAGTTCAAAGAAGTAAATTGTATAAATTCGAGTGTGGTGAGTAATCGATACTCAGATAATACAAGTTTATTCTATTGAGTCAGTTGTGTTTGGCTTTTATAATGCTCCCATATACATACTGCTCGACTCTCTTCAGTTGATACTTTACGACAAACGTTCTTTGTACAATGAAAACGTATCTACAAACATCCGGCATTAATTATTCTATCTTCAAATAGAGAATCCGTCACCTTTTTACATGTTGCTATTCATTACAAAATTCCTGTAAACATATCCCGCGTCCCAGTACGGATGTTGCTCCATGGTCAATATCTCACGAACATGTGTATCCTCGTAGCGGACAACTCTCCTTCCCGATCTTTCACACTCATACCTTGCTTAGCGAGTTGATTCTGACAAGCGATGGTCAAAATCTCTAAAATTCAACTCGATTTGATCATTAGCTGTAGATATATGATTGTAAATGTTCACTTTGGCATGGCGCCCTGGGGCGAAATGCCAATTCGAAATCCTTCTCTTCATTGCCCAAAGTCTCACGTGACGTAATAAGCAGGATGTTGTGGAATAAGTAGGTCGGGTGGCATCGTGTTAGGTAAGAAATAAACCAGATGCTACGTAATCAGCAAGATGTGGCGTTAAAACCTACACTCAGCTGTAAGTGTCCCGTTAGAAAATAATTAAGCCGTATGCTACGTAATAGCAGGGATGCGACATTATAACCTACTCTCAGCTGAAAGTGTTTGACCATGAGATTCTGTATAGATGACTCGCACATTGGGTATTGGTCATGTTTGTCCCCTGTGCTGTAGAGGAATTTGGGATAAAACGGGTAATTTTGATCCTCAGTCATCATTTACCGTTGACATACGCGGACTGTCTAATTAATATAACACGGATTTCCTGTCTTATACATCGGTCTAATAATACCTTATGGGAACGGTGATCTTAACCGAGGCACCTTTACAAATAGTCACATGATCGTGGTCATCTGTGTTCCCTTTCACCGTACTCATTTCTTATTGCTCACTGCTCCCAGCTCCCTGTACACATTTCATATTGCTTACTACTCCCCACTCCTTATACCTTTTCAGTGAGTACATCATTTCTTGTGAAGGCGTCACTGCTCCCTCAACATTGTGACACCGGAGACTAGTTTTTACACTACTAATTATCACCCGAGAAAGTGCCCGAATAATGATAAAATATTTGGCTAATCAAAGAGTGGTTCCAACCGTACTGTCCGCTGGGAAGATATTCGGCAGCCGAATAACTATCATTCGACACTCTAGTAAGTCACTCTATGGAGTTAGCTCTCTATTAACTCTAGAAACAAGGATTACAACCAAAACGTAGTCTCGTTGCAAAATACTGTGCTGTCCCAATCTCGCTGCAAAGAAACGCAATATACCAGTAGTTACCAATAATTTCGGGAGAGCCGGACATATTCACATATTCATATTATATCTGTCATGTAAATCTCCTCTCCCACGGAACTTTGACATGATTACAGGGTCTGTCAACACCAACATTGTGCTTATATGTAGTTGGGATCAAAATAAGCGTAGAAATATACGACTGTATAACCTTAAACTGTTTCGCGATCATCAAAAACGTAAAATTATACGTTATTATTTCCTGGGAATCGTTATCAGAGTTAGAGTTGTGCTTCTGTTAATCGTTAAAGTAACTTATCTCACTTAAAATCTCTTGAAAATGGTGGAGAGCGACATTTTTTTAAATCTTGCGAAAGCGCAGACTCCGTGGCAAATGAACACGCAGTCATCACTCATGTATACAATTCAATTCAATTTTTCAATTCTTTATTGGCACTAATACAATTCACATTACTTATGGTCGAGAAACCATATCAAAAAAATAGTTCATTGTACTACAATAAAATAGTAATACAAAGTGAAAACACGAGTAACAAGATACCTCACAGTCAGTGCTATTACCTGGAAGGACTTCTCCCGTTAAAACTCTGAGAGATAAATTTTGCGAAAAGCTTGGTGGTCTTGAATGTGTCACTCTGTAGAAGTTTCGTGAAAACCTTTTGAATATGATACATCGATGCCTGAGACCTGCATTTTTGGAGCAGCACATTACAAAATGAATTTCATCCCTTACAGAGCCCGCACAGTACTGGCAAGTACGCAATTCTCTTGGAATAATTAGTTTTTGGTATCTACCAGATTCGATTTCTAATGTGTGGTTGCTTATCCTAAGTTTTGTAATAAGCAAACGTTCTGGCTTAGGTAAAATATATGTTAGGTACTTTCCTAAACGATTCTCCTTTTTGATTGCAGCATAAGAGTAGTATAGTAAAAGGCATCTGGTTGACCTAAAAAATTTGCATATGAGCTCTGTGACGTCACTTCCGCTTGCGGTCACGTGATCGGAAGCGACCTTTGACCCCTGCGCATGCGCAGATATCGGATATTGATGGGTCACGTGACCGGAACCGGAAGTGACGCCACAGACGTCATATACAAATTTATGATGTCAACGGAACCAAAGATGTTCTTTCTATTTTGAGGGTTAACGAGCATGTGCAATATTTTTCGCACGTCATTCTCCGCGAATCGGTTTTGTCTACGTGCTGCTTGTGTGACGGCATAAAGTTCATGCAAATTTCCAATGTCAATGCGACCGAATTAGCTCTTTCAAAGGGACACGAGGCGTCTACGGGGTCCTTTATGTGACGTCACAAAGGTCATATGCATGTCAAGTTGGAACCTGGCAATAAATACGAGGGTCAGTCAGAATGTGCATCATTCATCGTTCGTCATTTGGTCAACCATGTCACCAGTCCTACGAGCCGTCCTTCCCTATACACCCCATGTAGGGTTACACGTCTATGAGGATAAAGTCACCATCGTGGAAGAACCGTGATGTTTGCTGGTCGGGCCCTGAGGCCATATCGAATACGGTTACGCTACACCGTGACGGCTGGACCGAATTTAAACGAGTGTTGAGCAGTGCGCTCCAATGGAACTTCAACCACATAGAGAATGCCATCTACGTACACTGTGGGCCGTTCTTCGTACGACTGGGGCGTTCCCAGGACCCTACGCGAAGCTTCACCCTGGACCCTGATCTGTGAACAGCCTTCAAGAAAGTGGTGCCTATTGTGGACCGGCTGTTTAGACCGGGTGAGCGGACAGCTGTTCAGTTGAGCTGGGCTCGTGCCCTGTGTAAAGCGACAGCAGAACCCAATGAGCAAATGATCAACCGCGTCAAGGCAAGAGACTGTCCGGTACTCACCTCCGTGAAAGATGTGGCACTTAACATCTATAGTCCACTGTCGGAGGTCGACACCATAGACTATCTGGCTAGGCTCAGTCAACCTAGGATATATACAACGGTGGTAGAACCCGAACATCAGACAAGAACATCGACCTCGTTATAAATACACGATACTCACCGGTCATTATCAGTCATCATCATGAAGCGCTGGGGGAAGGTGTAGGATAACTTTTACTACAGTCCCGACAGTCCAGCAGCCTATAGTACATTGTCGGCCCTCTATCGAGCCGCTAAACCCATCCGCATTCATCTATCGCAAGTTCGAGATTGGCTCAAAGAACAAGGCATCTATACCTTACATCGAGCTGCCCGCGGCCATTTTCTACGAAACCGGGTCATTGTTGGTGGTATAGATGCCCAATGACAAGCGGATTTGGTCGATATGAGCGCCTTGCCAAACACAACGATTGGCATCGGTATATCTTGACATGCATCGATATCCTCTCCAAGCATGCGTGGATGGTACCTATCAGGGCGGAAACGGGGGCGAATCTCGTAGCTGTGTCCAAGGGCGTCTTCAAGACCGGGCGCAAGCCCTTGTATTTGCAAACCAACGAAGGCACCGAATTCCTCAACAGACCGTTCCAACAGTTTCTGAAAGCCCAGAAGGTCTTCTTCTTTCACACTGACAACGAGACCAAGCCTTCGGTCGTCGAAAGGTTCAACAGGACATTCAAAGGCCGCATGTACAAGCACTTTACGGCTAAGAATATTCGACGGTACATCGATGTTCTCCCGAAACCTTTGAGTGATTACAATCGAGTTTATCATCGGAGTATACAGAGAGCCCCCATTACCGTTACCGAACGCAACGAGGCCCAAGTCCGCCGTATTTTGTACCCCATGAAATCCCAACCACGACAGAAGAAGGTGTTCAAGGTCGGGGACCCTGTACGGATCAGTAAAGTAAAGGGTAAGTTCGAGAAGAGTTACCTTCCCAACCGGACCGATGAACACTTCCTGATTAAACGTCGCATACCCCGACAACCACGAGTATAGATCCTCAAGGGGAACCGTTGCAAGGGACATTTCACGAGCAAGAGTTACAGCCCGTGATGAAAACAAAGCAAGACTAGTACATAGTGGAACGCATCCTGAAAACCGAGCTACGCCGAGGCAAGACGGTGCACTTCGTGAAATGGGAAGGCTGGCCCAGTTCCTTCAATTCCTGGTTCGCGGCCAACCAGATGAAACGACTATGAAACCAGAAACCACCACCGTCATCCTTCATTCCACGCTCGAACATGAACACAGTGCTATGGACAAAGCGTCTCTGAACACGGCGTCTCCTAAAACGCGCAAAGCACATCAGCCATCAGTGGGCTGATGTGGTGAATGATAAGGACCTAAGATTACTCCTGATGAAGGGACCTAAATATAGAGAGCCGAGAAATATAAATCTGAAGGCCGACCAGAAGATAGTCCTGTCTGCTTTGGAACAGTACGTTATTGATTGGTCTAACCGAGAAAAAGTTGAACCTACAGTACTCGATGATTGGCTGGACCTCACCAAGAGCAAGGTCGTTGAAACAATCCGCCATATTGACAGAAGTACCCTTCCCCAAGGAAGCCTTAATTCGCAAGAAGTTCTAGCAAATCTCCAGAGTAAATTCGTCATAGTGCCAGCAGACAAAGCTTCAAATAATATAATGTTCATATGTAAATATTACTATTACCAGGTGCTGGTTGAAGAATTGAATGTAACCATATCGTCATGAAATACGTCTACTTACTCTCAAACTGCATTTACTCTGGAAGATTTATTTAACAATCACAAAACGTTTCTCAAGGAAAGAGGTATTTGTCTTCCAACCAAACATAACGATATACCAAAAGTATACTGGACTCAAAATGCATAAATCACCATACAAAGCTAGATTCATAGCTGGTTCTAGAAGCTGCACCACCAAGCTTCTTTCAACCCTGTTGACGAGGGCCCAACAGCAGGTAAAAGCATTTTGGGAAAGGTATTGCGCCACTATTTCTAAAAACTCTGGCGATGAATGTATGTGGATATTGAACAACTCAAAATGTCTTACGGAAGAACCGGATGCTAAAGGTCACAAGCCGTATAGACATGTATCCACATGGGATTGCTCGACACTCTATACCACAATCCCTCATCAGGACCTTATTGACCGTCCAAGTTCATTAATAGTATCTGTGTTCAAGAACACTGATCGTAGATATGTTAATGTCGGAAGCCATAAAGCATTCTTTAGCTATACTACATACAAGAGATATCATTCATGGGATGTTTCTTTGTTTATAGAGTTGCTTGAATTTCTCATTAAAAATATCTATGTGAAATTTGGCAACACAATATATCAACAGCATATAGGTATTCCAATGGGTACTAATTGTGCACCCCTATTGGCTGACCTATATCTGTTCTCTTGTGAATATGACTATATGCAGGCGCTTTCAAAAACCGATCCATTCAAAGCCCGTTCCTTCTCATTCACCAAACGCTATATAGACGATCTTCTCGCTGTGGATAATCGCTATATAAATGACGCAGTGAAGGATATATATCCGCCTTCACTGGATTTGAAGGAAATTACAGATAACCCTACAGGCACATCGTATTTAGACCTATATCTCTATAAAAATGAAGCGGGCCTTCTCTCTCGTTGACTGTATGACAAAATAGATGATTACAATTTCGACATCGTAAACTATCCCTTTCTGGACAGTAATATTCCAGTGGGACCTGCATATGGCGTATAAATATCACTCCTAGTAGCATTTGCTAGATCCTGTGTTAAATGTGACGATTTTAATCAACGTCACAAAACATTGTTGCAGAAACTTATAAAACAGGGCTACACCAAAAAGCGCCTCCACCCAAAGTTTCTCAAATTGGGCGATACATATCGCATGCTGATAGCAAAATACGAGCGTAGCGTACAAGATCTATGACGTTACGTTTCGTAACTTGTGTCTAATTCCGCTTAACCCGGGGCTAGGGGCCGTATGAACCCATGTACTTCAAGATCCTCATGGTACTCATATGAACAGTCACAATAAGCGTGACTGAGATACATCATTCTTTAGATGACGAGTTTACAACGAATATTATGGATTAAGAATACTGATCGGCGATACGGATTTGATATTTTTGGAATATCATGATGTCTTGCCGGCATCATTGAAAACTGTTGACCGCTTCTCTCTTGCAGGAAACAAGCCTATGTTTATGTATACTATGATTGTCTTTTTGAAATCGGTGCTAATACTGTTATATGGAATATGGAATAGGTCTTTGGATTATGGACGCGGATATTCTCTAATGGACGACGGCTGAATTATGAATGCCGGACCAGACGCTTGTAATCGTAGTGACATTGCTAACCGTGCTGGGCGTCTTGTACGGAGGTGTGTTTTACGACGTAGCCTATCTCAGCACTGTACTCGTTCCACCCAGGACACCAGCCGTGAGTGCCAGTCAAACAAGTCTACAGACCTCCTCTACGCCAGTCACATCACGTATACAATCCAGGTCAACATCGAACCCCACTCCAAGTATTGCAGCACCCACTACGTATACGACTACCCGCAGTGAACACCCGTACGTGTCGACAACGGCAACCAACGTTGACGCACCGACGACGGCCCCGGTTCACTCGTACCAAATTTACAAGAGCGGGTTACCACGACAGCGTATACTCCTCCAACCATGGATCCCGGTGGCAACACCCTTTCACCTACCTCATTGCGAGGCCGACCGGCTCAGGCAAGACGCACTTCGTCCAGAAACTCGTTCAGCACGCCGACAGCCTGATTACCCCACCCATTGCCCGGGTCGTGTGGTGTTACGGAGAATGGCAAGCGTCGTATGCAGCAATGCCGCACATCACGTTCGTGGAAGGCCTACCCAACCTGGCCGATTTGGAACGAGACACTTTGATGGTGGTTGATGATCTTATGGCGAAGAGAGCTGCGCGGGTCACTCAGCTATTTTCCAAAGGCAGTCATCATCGGCGGCTCAGCATCATCTACATTGTGCAGAATCTGTGCAGTAAAAGCAAAGAACATCGGAACATCAGCTTGAATGCCCACTACCTGGTGGTGTTTAAAACCCCGAGAGATATCACTCAACTGCGGCACCTGGCGAGACAGATGTACCCCGGACGCACTCAGCTTGCATTGGAAGCCTTTGAAGATGCTACAACCCTTCGACCTGATGCAAAGCACCCCCGACCACCTTCGACTACGGACCGGTATCTTTCCCGGAGAGACCGATCGCGTGAACATGCACAAATAATGTAAACACACTAACAGTGGCTCCCCCAGATGGGGTGTGTATGTGATGATGGCGATAGTTAAAATTTCAAACACACCAATCTTCTTTATGTTGTCAATGTAGTCAACTAATAAAAAGGGTAGGCTTGGGGGCTCCAGCGTTAGTTGAACAGGATGTCTGCTCGAGTACGAAAGCAGGCTTCTACGCTCTAGGTACTGAAGACGCCCCCCCCCCCCACCCCGAGTTGGTTCGGACTATTGTTCGTGGCACAGACCCTGCTCTCGTGTGCAGTCTGTGTGAGATTGGACTGAATATCTTAAAAGGGAACGCGCCACTGACTCCGGCTGAAAAGGCGAACTTGGCTAAGCATAAGACAGGTCTCCGGACCCTGGTCCAGAAGCGAGTCTCCCAAACACAGAAGAAAAATATCTTTCAGAAAGGCGGGTTTCTCGGAGCCATCTTAGCGCCGTTGGCTGCCTCTGTGCTATGTCTATTACTCGATGGTCTCTTCGGTCGACAATGAACCACACGAAAAAGAAATGGCTCTGGTGGAGCTTCAAAGCCAACAATCGTCGTATCCGATCTCACCTACGGTGAAGACGATGAACACCCTCGATCACGAGACGCAACAGATTCTACAACCACCGGGGTTAAGCGACAGTGAGAAAGTACAATAGTACAATCAGACGCTTCAACGGTACATCACATTCATGGGGCAATACAAGGCCTCTGAACCAAGCCCAGTGTCAGTCGCACAACCTGCACAACGCGTACCGCCAACATCAATTGTCCCACAGCCGACATTACCAGGTGTACCACCCACAGCCTCACAGAGGGTCGAAGACGAAATCCTGAAGACTATACCGGCGTCGTTCAAGAAACAAGCTGGTCGGGTATTACATCGAGTGAAAAACAATCCGAACATGACCTGGAATGATAATGGCGAACTACTGGTACAGAACCAGGTGGTCCCCGGTACCCACATGACGGATTTAGTGATCGCACACGGATCCTCAAGGATGGAAAGTGTTTGTCCAAGGCTTGAAAGACGTGCACGTGCCACAAGAATTGGTGGGGATCTCAAGCGCTGGGCCTTGTTGGAACGTGACATAGAACAGCAATCTCCGATACGCGCACCAAGCCAGTCACAACGACAGACTCGACCCCCGCTGATTTCGGAAGTCGAGTGGGAACCGGAGTCACCACCCAAAATACCACAACGGATACGCCCCTTACGGAAACCTTTCACATCCTTTTATAACAGCACCCCTGGTCAAGACACACAGCCTTTCCAGAGCAGTGACACGTGGCAAGTCACCGGACCACAACGCCGGGAACAAGCCCCCAAGGCCTTGGAACACTATTAAAACCAACAGCGGCAGCAGGAAAGCTCAGTCGTCATGCTTTACCTCACACTACCCAACAACAGCTTGGCCCATTATATCACGTAGCTGTCACATCCCTTACATCCCCACGGACGTTGGGAGTGTGGACTAGTGGGGATATCTAGTACCCGTACATGTGGTACAACGTGCAACATGATACGGTGCGGTACGAAGTCGTGTACGAAGCCAACACCTATAACTTCACTCTCCCCGAAGGCCAGTACCATATACACAAAATATTCATCCAGGCGTTGCCCCTGCTGTCACGTGACCGGAAGTGACCTCTGACCCCTGCGCACCATTAATATCCGGTAATGTGCGCATGTGCAGGGGGCAAAGGTCACTTTCGGTCACGTGACCGGAACCGGAAGTGACGTCACCGAGGTCATATGCAATTTTTTTAGGTCAACGAGACCAATGACGCCCTTTCTATACTACTCATAAGTATCCAATTCATGATTAGATGGACTGAACAGTCCTGTGTAAACTCATCTACTATTCGCCCAGCAAATGTTCTGTGAAAATTATCCACATCTAAGAAAGATTGTTGGCATAATATTTTTTCTCGTTTTGCTGCTGCAATAAGGGAATCTTATTTAGATCTCTACCTCTATAAAAATGAAGCGGGCATTCTCTCTCGTCGACTTTATGACAAAAGAGATGATTACAATTTCGACATCGTAAACTATCCCTTTCTGGATAGTAATATTCCAGTGGGACCTGCATATGGCGTATACATATCTCGCTTGGTAGCATTTGCTAGATCCTGTGTTAAATGTGATGATTTTAATCAACGTCACAAAACATTGTTGCAGAAACTTATAAAACAGGGCTATTCCACCAAGCGCCTCCACTCAAAGTTTCTCAAATTTGGCGATACATATCGCATGCTGATAGCAAAATACGAACGTAGCGTGCAAGATCTATGGCGCTACGTTTCGTAACATGTCTAATTCCGCTTAACCCGGGGCTAGGGGCCGTATGAGCCCATGTACTTCAAGATCCTCATGGTACTCATATGAACAGTCACAATCAAAGCGTGACTGAGGTACATCATTTTTAGATGACGACTCTATAACGAATATTATGGATTAAGAATACTGATCAGCGATACGGATTTGATATTTTGGAACATCATGATGTCTTGCCGGCATCATTGAAAATTGTTGACCGCTTCTCTCTTGTAGGAAACAAGCCTATGTTTATGTATACTTTTGTCTTTTTGAATTTGGTGCTAATACTGTTATATGGAAATGGAATAGGTCTTTGGATTATGGACGCGGATATTCTCTAATGGACGACGGCTGGATTATGAATGACGGACTAGACGCTTGTAATTCGCAGACTGAAGGTTATGCAGACATGAGTAGTGTGACTAACGTCACATGACCTGCGAGGTAGGGTTTGATATGATTTATATGATGGCCGAGAGGGGCCATCGCGTCTTTCATTTCTAATTTAACGCGATGGAGCGATGGAGCTATGCGATGCGCGATGGAGCTATGCGATGGAGCGATGGAGCTATGCGATGAAGCGATGGAGCTATGCGATGAAAAGTCGCGCTATGCGATGCGCAATGAGGCTATGCGATGGAGCTATGCGATGCGCGATGGAGCTATGCGATGAAGCGATGGAGCTATGCGATGAAAAGTCGATGAAAAGTCGCGCTATGCGATGCGCGATGAGGCTATGCGATGGAGCTATGCGATGCGCGATAGAGCTATGCGATGGAGCGATGGAGCTATGCGATGAAAAGGCGATGGAGCGATGGAGCGATGGAGCTATGCGATGGAAAATCAGAAATGAAAGACGCGATGAAAATGCGATGAAAAGGCGATGGAGCGATGGAGCGATGGAGCTATGCGATGAAAAGGCGATGGAGCGATGGAGCGATGGAGCGATGGAGCTATGCGATGGAAAATCAGAAATGAAAGACGCGATGAAAAAAAATCAGAAATGAAAGACGCGATGAAAATGCGATGGAAAATCAGAAATGAAAGACGCGATGAAAATGCGATGGAAAATCAGAAATGAAAGACGCGATGAAAAAGCAGAAATGAAATTAAAGACGCGATGAAAATGCGATGGAAAATCAGAAATGAAAGACGCGATGAAAATGCGATGGAAAATCAGAAATGAAAGACGCGATGAAAATGCGATGAAAAGGCGATGGAGCGATGGAGCGATGGAGCTATGCGATGAAAAGGCGATGGAGCGATGGAGCTATGCGATGAAAAGGCGATGGAGCTATGCGATGGAAAATCAGAAATGAAAGACGCGATGAAAATGCGATGAAAAGTCGATGGAGCGATGGAGCTATGCGATGGAGCTATGCGATGGAGCGATGGAGCTACATGTATGCGATGGAGCTATGCGATGGAGCTATGCGATGAAAAGTCATTGCGCAAACACCATCGCCAAAGTGAACAGAGAAATTAACAATTATTTTAAACATGAAAATTTCAATATGTGATCACGGTAGATAAGAACATTGCATTAGATTTCGGTTGGAGGTGTTAAAATGTATGCAGAAGATATTAAAACAACCAAACTTCAATTTCAAACGTTCACCGATGCGGTTTTACGTCACTTTTGAATACGAGCATTTATGGTATAAAACTACACGCTTAAAACTAAAGTATTGAAACTTACTCGTAAAGAGTTGAAATAACCCTTCAAGTGTGTCCACAGGGACAACAAACGAGCAGTCCCTGTGGACACACTTAAAGAGTCATTTCAACACTTTACGAGTAAGTTTCAACACTCTAGTTTTAAGCGTGTAAGCTATTTACTACGCATGAAACACAGCTTTCTATGTTGATATGGAGAAATATTTTTTTCGCTTCAAAGACGGGACAGCAAGAGGGTTTTTTCGCATGTAAACATGACATCTTCTTTCACCAGTGTGACACCGGAATAGGCTAGTAATTTTTTCTGCAGTGTAATGTGCTTATCTCGTGAATTTGCTGGCGACCAGTTCCGTTCCATTGCTTCGACAATTCCAAATTCACTGAGTTAGTAAACATACATGGGAGCTTTATAACGTACTTCTCGATTTTATGCTTGAGTATGCTCATCAGCCGTGTAAACAAAATTATGTGATCTGCACGCCGCCATCAACGCTAGCCAATTAAGTCGACGTTTGCCATCCTTTGTATTTTTTAATCACAGGTCAAAAAGTTCCAAGATGTTTTCCCCTTTTCCTTGCAACGAACAGAATGAACTATATGTTTGCATTTAATAGTATATGACAAATGGGCAATTTTCAGGGTTTTGCATACCAGGTGTTCACGTAACACATTGACAGAATATCTTTAGAAAAAAAACAACGTTAAAAGTGTGTAGGTGGGCAGGTATCTCACCGAAGGCATGTCGGCTATATCACAAGTTCATCGACTTCCCTCAGGGAAGATGGTGGACAGTATTTGTGAAAAGGAGAAGTATGGTGTTCTATTTGTGCCAAGTTTCCGTCGCCTTTTCAAAACGCGACGTCGCCTTTTGAAACGCGACGTCGCCTTTTGAAACGCGACGTCGTGTTTCGAAACGCGACGTCGTGTTTCGAAACGCGACGTCGCGTTTTTAAAACACGACGTCGCCTTTTGGAAAACACGACGTCGCCTTTTAAAACGCGACGTCGCGTTTCTTTCCTATGTTTTTGCATTGTAAACTCGACACAACGGAACTCGACGTCGCGTTTTCAAAAGGCGACGTCGTGTTTCACCCACGTCTTGTTTGGCAATGTTAAAAGATAGGAAAGAAACGCGACGTCGCGTTTTAAAAGGCGACGTCGTGTTTTTTAAAAGGCGACGTCGCGTTTTCAAAAGGCGACGTCGCGTTTCAAAAGGCGACGTCGCCTTTCGAAACGCGACGTCGCCTTTCGAAACGCGACGTCGCCTTTTGGTCTTTCAACTACGCATGTGCAGGTTTAGGGAGCATTTGTTATTAGTGAGCCAGAGCTATCCGCTTGACCATCTCAGAGAATTATAAGACAATCACAATAGTAGAGGGTTCCAATTCTATCAGCAAAACTGTGGGTTACAAGGTTGTCACCGTTATCGTGAAACTAGACTTTGATAGGAGAGCGAAGCAATAAGGGCAGAAACTCTTAACTGAGATTGGAATAAACGAACCTAAATTTGTGGCGGCGTTACACGCTTATTTTCCTATTTTTGATAAAAATGGGTAATGGTAGCATTGACCTATCTGAACTAAGAGAATTTGTTTTTTTTGCGATAGAGTGCCCAATTATTTTAAAACCGCTACATAGCGTATAAATAACTATACAAAGGGTTCAAAGCTCAAATTCAATAACGTATTACTCAACTTGGTAAGTCACTTTTAATATCATTAACCTGAGAAGCACCTGGCTGGAATGTTTTCCACCCATGCAGATCAATCCAGCTTTCATTTTTACACCTGGTGGTGAAAGATTTACAGCCAAGTGAAAATGTGTTGGTCTAGGTAGAAACTGTTTTCACCGAGGACCGTTTTAACCCAGTTGAAATAAATTAATCAATCAACATTTAAATGTCCTCTATGGGTGACACTAACGGCACAGCTTCCACTTAGTGAGTCCATGAGTGCATTGTGCTATAACTGAATGCATAGTGAAATGGCAATTTAAAGTCAAGTAATAAACGACACTGCCAGCCGAGTTTACACCCAAGATTAATGATACAATGTGAATAATATAAAAATAATAAAGCCTGACAAACGTTTAGAGGACGGACAGGATGATTATCTTGAAAAAAAATTAGTTGGTCGCTGTACAAGTAACTGAAAGCTAATGCGGAAACATTGTCTAAATACATGCATTATGCGCACTAATAATGTCAGCTTGTTCTTGTCTTGAGGGGTGCGTATACTCAATGGATATACATGACCTAATTTCTGAGACGGATATAAGCACAGCGAAGTTTCCTACCACACATTTCATTTACAGTCTTCAACATATATCTACATGTATGTCATTTGTCTTGTCTAACTAAAGCATTGTATCTATAGTCACAACACAATTTCTTGAAAATAAATGATCCCTAGACATGCGCAGTTCTACTATCAAAACACGACGTCGCGTTTCAAAAGGCGACGTCGCGTTTCGAAAGGCGACGTCGCGTTTCGAAAGGCGACGTCGCGTTTCAAAAGGCGACGCGTTTTGAAACGCGACGTCGCCTTTTGAAAACGCGACGTCGCCTTTTAAAAAACACGACGTCGCGTTTTAAAACGCGACGTCGCGTTTCTTTCCTATCTTTTAACATTGCCAAACAAGACGTGGGTGAAACAAGACGTGGGTGAAACACGACGTCGCTTTTTGAAAACGCGACGTCGAGTTCCGTTGTGTCGAGTTTTACAATGCAAAAACATAGGAAAGAAACGCGACGTCGCGTTTTAAAAGGCGACGTCGTGTTTTCCAAAAGGCGACGTCGTGTTTTAAAAACGCGACGTCGCGTTTCAAAAGGCGACGACGCGTTTCAAAAGGCGACGTCGCGTTTTGAAAAGGCGACGGAAACTTGGCACAAATAGAACACCATAGAGAAGGCTGTACCGTAAACTTCTGCGGGGCTTAAGAACTATACGGATTTTATTCTCGGGGCATTATTTAGAATAACAGTATTGTGTACGTTAAAATGTGTCAAGGTCGTAAGCTTATACGTAAAGTCGCCTATACTCCGCTCGTGCGGCTCTCGCACCAGAGATGTTCATGTAATTTTTCCGAACAAAATTTATTCCATCCTCCCATAACCGCTCCCCATTAAACAACCTCGTTCTACCCATCTTCACACAACAGGCTGATTATAACGTTTTGTCGCCTTGATATAATATGGCAGAATTATTGTTCCAAAACTGTAAGTTAAGCTATCCACCTGTACTGATCAACACTCGCTCAATGACATTTCTCTCATTCTCGCCTTTGCTTTATAGATTATGTATATAAAACTATATATTTTTAGAAAGCCTGTTTTCTAAGAATTCTAGACATGTTCATACGTTTAAACTTTGAATATAATTAAGTCTATCATTCATATTTGAACTTTGCTCTTCGTAAATTCTACCGATCATTTTCAAATGTCAATTTCAAGAAAAGTATCAAATATAACTGCGTGAAAATCGACAGCTCCATCTAGAAACGCGTCTCTCAGTTTTCTCGTTTTTCTTAGTTTTCTCACTAGAGCCCCAAAACCGAAGAAATATCGTTAAACTTACCGAACACTGCTAAAGCCGGAATATCTCGCTAAAGATTTGATAATTAAAAAAAAAAATGAAAGACGCGTTTCTAGGCCTCTATGCCATCCCAATTATGTCCAAATCTCTCCATTCTATGATGTACGGTTTTCGAGAAATTTCGGTTTTTACCAGCGAAACCGGTCCAATTTAATATGCGATAAATCGAAAAAAGAGCCCAGCAGGTGATTATTCTACTGTGTTAGCCAAATATTCCCCGATAAAATCCTTCACTGACATGGATTACTCTTGTCACGCTCAAAGATATTGTATTGTTTGCTTCTTACTTTGCGCAATGACTTTTCATCGCATAGCTCCATCGCATAACCCCATCGCATAGCTCCATCGCTCCATCGCTCCATCGCTCCATCGCATAGCTCCATCGCTCCATCGCTCCATCGCATAGCTCCATCGCATAGCTCCATCGCATAGCCCCATCGCATAGCTCCATCGCTCCATCGCTCCATCGCCTTTTCATCGCATAGCTCCATCGCTCCATCGCTCCATCGCCTTTTCATCGCATTCATTTCTTTCATCGCATTTCCTCATCGCATCGTCTTTCATTTCGATTTCATCCATCGCATAGCTCAATCGCTCCATCGCTCCATCGCCTTTTCATCGCATAGCTCCATCGCTCCATCGCCTTTTCATCGCATTTTCATCGCGTCTTTCATTTCTGATTTTCCATCGCATAGCTCCATCGCTCCATCGCTCCATCGCCTTTTCATCGCATAGCTCCATCGCTCCATCGCTCCATCGCATTTCCATCGCATTTTCATCGCGTCTTTCATTCCTGATTTTCCATCGCATAGCTCCATCGCTCCATCGCCTTTTCATCGCATAGCTCCATCGCTCCATCGCCTTTTCATCGCATAGCTCCATCGTTCCATCGCATAGCTCCATCGCGCATCGCATAGCTCCATCGCATAGCCTCATCGCGCATCGCATAGCGCGACTTTTCATCGACTTTTCATCGCATAGCTCCATCGCTTCATCGCATAGCTCCATCGCGCATCGCATAACTCCATCGCATAGCCTCATCGCGCATCGCATAGCGCGACTTTTCATCGACTTTTCATCGCATAGCTCCATCGCTCCATCGCATAGCTCCATCGCGCATCGCATAGCTCCATCGCTCCATCGCGTTAAATTAGAAATGAATGAATGAATGAATGAATGTTTAATCACCATACAGTATGTACAATATGTATATATATGTATAAAACTGAGAATGGCGGGAATAAAACCCCAGAGGGTTTGTTATATCCCAAATGGTAAGAAATACAATATATTGGCAGGAAGCGATTGATGTAGTCAGAATTTATGGATTAAATGATATAATGGTGAATAGACTGTGTCGCACTGCTGAGCTCTTGTTATAATATAATTGACAAATAAAGAGAATATGCCGTTGGAGCTCAGTAGCCTAAGTAAATAACGATTTTATATAAAAGAGGGAATTGTCACATGTATACAGCAATGGAATTATGTACAATGTCGATGAAAGACGAATAACATATTGAATGCAACTTCAAATTATTATTGGTAAACAATAGACAGTGTTATATAGATGGAGCTTCAAACGGCGTTTGAAAAGGGACTGGGATAGACATGACTTCAAATCAAGAGGTAAGGCGTTCCAAATACGCGAAGCCTTTGATTTCGTAGAGTAAAAGGACAGATTTGAATGCACTCGTGGCCTAAACAGATTAAGATTGGCTTGGCGGGTTGGATATATGGCAAGCCAAAGTGCTTTTTATTCGAGAAATTCCGATATCGGGAATTGAATTCCCGATATCGGAATTAAAATATCCGATATCGGAAATTCATGACCTTCAATTTCCGATATCGAAAATTGAATTCTCGATATCGGAAATTCAATTTCCGATAACGGAAATTGCAATTCCCGATATCGGAAATTAGAATTTTCGATATCGGAAATTGAATTTCCGATATCGGGAATTGCAATTTCCGATATCGGAAATTCGGAGACAATTCCCGATATCGGAAATAGAATTCCCGATATCGGAAATTCAATTCCCGATATCGGAAATTCAATTCCCGATATCGGAAATTCAATTCCCGATATCGGAAATTCAATTTCCGATATCGGAAATGCAATTCCCGATATCGGAAATTGTCATTGAATTTCCGATATCGGGAATTGCAACTCTAGGGTGCACTCCACACTTGCCACGGTTTCGTACAATGTGGTCCCTCCCTAATTTTATAATAAGGAAGATCGCCCGATTTTGACAGCAAGGTAATTCTTCTTACCTTTCTACTAACTGATATCTATAGTATCACCCTGCTGGACGTAACCATTTCTCCAAACGAGGATATAACAATTGCTTGTTGATCGCACCCACTCGCCACTTCAGAGTTAATCGTGTCCGGAATTGAATATCTGGAGGACCAAAATCCGCACTTTTTCTGGAAGCGAAAATCATGATTCCTCTATGGCGATAAAATTTTACAAAAAAACGAGTAGATCGACCCCCTATTTTTTTCGCCATATTAAATTGTCCTTTGGACGGGAAACACTTTAACATACATAAAAAGAAAATCATTTCATGTTTTTCAGAAAAGTTTGAAGAAGGGCTAAGGAGGATTGCACGTCTTTCCTTTTCAATTTCAATAGCTCACAAGTCCCCTGAAATAATGGCACGAGTGTGCCCATTTAGAAAATATATACGTTTACAAGGTTTTTGTTAAAGATTTTACATCTATTTATGGTCGAAGATCCGAACCCATGCCTGTTTTTAGCCGCACACCATTTGGGTTTCAGATTCAGATTCAGATTTAGGTGTGGAATGCACCCCTAGGTTTTGTAAAGCTTTCAGGCTTTCATTTCCGATATCGGAAATTCGGTGACAATTTCCGATATGGGAAATTCTATTTCCGATAACGGAAATTGAATTCCCGATATGGGAAATTCTATTTCCGATATCGAAAATTGTCACTGAATTTCCGATATCGGAAATTCTAATTCCCGATATCGGAAATTCTATTTCCGATATCAGGAATTGCAATTTCCGATATCGGAAATTAGAATTTCCGATATCGGGAATTGAATTCCCGATATCGGAAATTCGGAATAAAAAGCACTTTGGCTTGCCATATGGATAGCAATGGACTTCAGAGAGTTTTGTAAAGTAATTTGAATATTTAGTTGGGATGGAGAGAGGATTATTAAGAAATCTATGAGTAAAAGATAATATCAGGTAATCGTTTATTTTATACAGCGGGATGACATTCAACTGCTTCATCAAGGGACTAGAGTGTGCATATTTAGTACTGGCAGTTATTATACGAATAATTCTTTTTTGCAAGATAACAAGTGGCTTAAGATGAGTCGGGAATGTGTTTCCCCACACCAAATTACAATAAGATACATAAGAATAGAACAAGGAATAATATAACATGATCAGGGTTTTCCTGTTAAGACATTGAAAGACGCGATGGCCCCTCTCGGCCATCATAGATTTAAGTGTGTACCTCGACCTGAGACTGAACATTTCCATGGTCGTAGGAGGCATTGAGACATGTTTTTGCCAATTTCAAGGTTTCTAGGTCAACTAATTAGGTCATAAATTGGGTCAAAAAGTAGGTCACACTGACATTTATCTAATTAAGCGCATTTCCATTGTCTTAGGAGGCATTAGGACATGTTTTTGCCAATTTCGAGGATTATAGGTCACCTTATTTCGAGGTTTCTAGGGTGCAGTCCACACTTACCACGGTTTCGCACAAAGTGGCCCCCTAGTTTTATAATAAGGAAGGTCGCCCGTTTTTGACAGCATGATAATTCTTCTACCTTCTTTACTAACTGATATCTATAATACCATCCTGTTCGACGTAACCATTCCTTCAAACGGGCATATAACAATTGCTGGTTGACCGCACCTACGCGCCACTACACGTTAATTTGGCAGGCCAAAATCTGCACTTTTGGGGGGCACAAAAATGATGATTCCTTTATGGCGATAAAATTGTACAAAAAAACGAGTAGGTCGACCCCCTATTTTTTCGCCTTTTTAATATGCTCGTTGGACATGGAACACTTTCACATGCACAACAAGAAAATCATACATTTTCTTTGGGTAGTGGGACGAATTTGACACAGTTTCATATGATGGCCGAGAGGGGCCATCGCGTCTTTCATTTCTAATTTAACGCGATGGAGCGATGGAGCTATGCGATGGAACGATGGAGCTATGCGATGCGCGATGGAGCTATGCGATGGAGCGATGGAGCTATGCGATAAAAAGTCGCGCTATGCGATGCGCGATGAGGCTATGCGATGGAGCTATGCGATGCGCGATGGAGCTATGCGATGGAGCGATGGAGCTATGCGATGGAGCGATGGAGCTATGCGATAAAAAGTCGCGCTATGCGATGCGCGATGAGGCTATGCGATGGAGCTATGCGATGCGCGATGGAGCTATGCGATGGAGCGATGGAGCTATGCGATAAAAAATCGCGCTATGCGATGCGCGATGAGGCTATACGATGGAGCTATGCGATGCGCGATGGAGCTATGCGATGGAGCGATGGAGCTATGCGATGGAGCGATGGAGCTATGCGATGGGGTTATGCGATGGAGCTATGCGATTGAGCTAAGCGATAGAGCTATGCGATGGAGCGATGAAGCGATGGAGCTATGCGATAGAGCTATGCGATGGAGCTATGCGATGGAGCGATGGAGCGATGGAGCTATGCGATGGGGCTATGCGATGGAGCTATGCGATAGAGCTATGCGATGGAGCTATGCGATGGGGCTATGCGATGGAGCTATGCGATGGAGCTATGCGATGGAGCTATGCGATGAAAAGTCATTGCGCATGTTCGTTAAAAATCGAGGCCGATTTGGACGCCATTGTTCAACATTCTATGATGGCCGAGAAGGGTCATCGTGGGTTTGGCATTAGCACATGAAATCCAAAAGACGAAGATGCGAAGATGCGAAGTTACCTGTACAATAGGAACATATACGTTTATTCTAAATATGAAATACAGTCTATCTTATCTTCTTTTTTGTCCCTTTTGTCGGAAGAATGGTCAAACTATATTGAATTAGATCCAGATATGGAGAGGACATTAGTGTTAGCTGTCTATATGAATGTAGTGTGGTAAAAAACGCGTCCATTGTTTTGAAGACGAGCCGTTGCGATACAGGAATTTACACAGTGTGAGCATTCAGAGCATTTTGACATTCAATGTAACGTTGTTTCCCAAATATATTAAAATAAGGCTTTTCGTCGACCAAAGCAATAATCTTCAATTAATTTCTAGCGCAATTTTGAAGGGAACGAGAAATTTGTCGCTTCGGTCGAATTAACGATCCAGGTTTTCTTTATTATGGAAATGAATGAGTTGTGCAAATGTTTAAATACAGTCACGTCGCCAGTTCCGATCTAGTGTCAGTTCTGACCAACTTCCCGAAACATCTCTTCTTGTCACAACCGAGATAACGCGAAATCTTAAAACATTTGGTGCAGTCGAACAAGTTGATCTGCATTCAAATCATGGTTAGGTCTATTTATATTATGCATTCATTGGTTTTGTTAGGAGAAATCTTTGCAGAGCCACCCCATACACACGAACACATCGATCTGCGTACAAACACCACGACCTGTACCCATGAAAAAAAAAACCCCAAAAACGGTGTCGTCTGCCAGCGCTTCCGATCAAAGTGTTGATCAACCTGGGAAAGATTATGATGGTCAGTTGCATAAAAATGAAATTGATAGTTCATCAAAATGTGGTCATATTTTTGTTACAAGAGAAAATCCACCGTATAAATAGGAGCACATTTTGATGAACCATAAATTTCATATTTGTGAAAAATATGTAGGCCTCAAACCAAAATCATATTGTCGCACAAGATATTGTAACGAATATTGGTATCCCCTAAACGTTAAATCGGGACTAAGCACAAGCCCGAACCAATGCACAAGTCTGGAACGGAGTGTGCACGCCAACCTGGAAATGGACGGAAATCGGGGTCTACATGATGCCACAACGCTCAGCATAATTACGGGTGTACGACAGATATATGACTGAATGAACTTACCGTCCAGTAATTATATGCATCCTGGCCTGTGATATCAACGGAGAAGGCTATCTAATGTTCCCGTTAACAAAGAAAACTGTGCAAACTGTATACAGCGATATAATTAGCGATAACGAAAGTGAAACTAGAAGTCGGGAATTCCCCACAAGGTCTGCTCTGTGATAACGGTTGGAGTTATCGTTCCTAAACTGTACAATGGTGTGAGTTGTCTTTGACTGGATAGTGCAGATGGCGCTGCGGGAAAGTGTGAGATTTCATACGGGCAACTAGACGTTACATGTACGTGGCCTGATGTGTATAAAAGACGGAGATCAGGTATGAAAATCACTTCGGATCTGAACTGCAACCAGGTAACAGCTACTCTTCTATTGGGCTAATAGACTGAACAGTGTATTGCATGCGGAGACGTGTAATCGATGGACGGTGCCTGTACGAAGAAGAGGGAACATAGGAAGTCCAGTGTCTGTTGTATTAGTGAAGGGTATCGAGCAGCAGTGTGGTCGGCGAATGCTGGGATGCGTTGGGGCGACCGGTAATATTCCAAGGGATATGGAATTGGGCTGCTGATACATGGAAGCACTATACCGCACTGGCGATACCTAGGATCCAACTGTACCTACCTGATTGGAGTTCGAAGGAAGAAGTCACTCTCACAAGCCAGCTTATGTGTTGGGGCCCTGAAGTGTTCACGGTGGAGAGGAATAACGCTGTCTGAGAGCGTTCTCGCCGTGAAACGGGTGACAGAAAACTGGTACCAACCTGTGAGAGGAAGCATGGCGATTTGATGTGATCTGAGACGTTGAAGGAAGTCTATCGGAAGAAGGTCTGTTTTATCGGTCGTCGTGAGTACCTCAGTCTGGGCCGTTTACGGTGCCTACGAGCACGCCACCGAAGCAGCATCTCAAAACTGTTACAGACAGATTCGCTGCCAGAGACGTTATATTAGACCACATCATCTAGCCGGATACATCCTGAGGAGAGGATCCTCGTAAGCCAGACTACGCCTGGATAGAAGTCAGCCAAGATCACGGTTATTAGACTAACCTAGGGTGAGATAATAATCACACGGAAGAAGTGGCATTGCCGATACGTACAAACCAGGTGAAGACAGACGTATCCACGGTGGAGAGACGAACCTAACTGTAGAGTGGAATTCTTACAAGAAGAAGCAGACGTATCCACGGTGGGAAGACGAACCGACCTGTAGAAGGGAATAGGTACCTACAAGGTCAACAGACGTATCCACGGCTGGAAGACGAGTCTATCTCTAGGAAAATACGTACCTGCGAGGGGAAGACGGGCATATCCACGGTGAGAAGACAGGACACATTCAGGGGACTTTCTGGGGGAAGATATACTTACCTTGGAGGGAAGACGATACGGAAGCATCCTCGCAAGACAGGTTACAACTGTGGAAGAACGGACATATCCACGGTGGAAAGACGAACCTCCCTGTAGAGGGGATTTCTCACAAGGAGAAGCAGACGTATCCACGGTGGGAAGACGGAGCAATCTCTGGGACCAGACGTACCTGTAAGGGGAAGACTGTCATATCCACGGTGGGAAGCCACGACGTTTTCTGGGGACGATATACCTACCTTACAGAGAAGAGAGTCGATACATCCATAGCCTCGCTCCAAAAGCCGGGGGAAGGAAGGACGTCGAGCCGCTATCCTTGGCCTCGCTCCAACGACATTCCATAACAAGAGAGGGGCCAGCAGCCAGGCCGCCCCTACGATCACCTACCGTGTGAAAAGGGCCAGCAGCCAGGCCGCCCTTTACACGGCGCGTGTATTTAATACCTGTACATATTTACATCTTTACTCTCGATCATCCTGTATATTTGACTGAATATTATTGCATATCATTTGACTCTATATCAGCCTTGGTTGTCTCTACACTCTCCTACTTTCTCGATCCAGACAAGGTGACAGGTCGAAATGAATCTCTAGTTGGCAAGGACTAGTGCCGGCAGGGACAGCGGCCTGACAGCTTGTACGCTACCTTATAACGAGACTTAGCTCAGCTGCGTCCCGTTCATTGACCGGCCCGGCACACGTTACACAAAACTCGTGGCAGCGGTGGGATTCCAAGTGCTTCCAGGGAGAAAGGAAGTCCACTTCACGTTACACAAAACTGGTGGCAATCGGTGGGATTTGCCAACGTCCGAGGTTCACAGGAGAGTGAAGATGGAAAGACAACTTGCCCGGGGAAGGCCGAAAGCGGAATCCACACCCGACCAATCGGGACTGCCAGCGAGAGTCTGTGATGGAGATACAGCAGCCTTGATCGATTTTGGTGAACAACAGTCTCCATCTGCAGCAGGACCAAGGGAACGATGGAAAGACGATGCTTCAGTCGATTTCTGGACTACTCTTGTGGGGACTGGTCAGGAAGAAAGAAGCACGAGATCCAACAGCCAGCCCTTGTTCATCAACTGCGGAACAGAGGAAGACAACGGAATGTGTACTACGCTTCCATCGAACGGTGATACTCACATCTCTGACTCAGGTGCACATATCTCAGCTTACTCCGACGAAGAGGACTCCTTGGCGCAGATCACCACTAACCATGAGCAGTGGAACACGAACCAGGAGGCTCACATAAGAGGAGTCCTTAGCCAATGGCAAGAAATTGGAGGACAGCGGTATGAGGGATGTAAATGCGTCTGATGGTTAATTGTACATGGCCCACCAATCAACACCAATCAAGAATATTGAAACGTAATGAGCGAAGTACAGAGATGGACTGGGGCTTGACGGTTCCTGTGGGCCACAGTGAGGACGCCGCCATGTCCCCGGAACTCTGGGAGGATGGGCTGGGGAGGACGATACTGACCCCGGAACCCCCCATGTGATTGTTTGTTTATTGAACTAAAAACAGCGTGACCAAGCATCGGCGAGGGCGCCGATATTTCGAAGGCGTGGGTGGCGTAACGAATATTGGTATCCCCTAAACGTTAAATCAGGACTAAGCACAAGCCCGAACCAATGCACAAGTCTGGAACGGAGTGTGCACGCCAACCTGGAAATGGACGGAAATCGGGGTCTACATGATGCCACAACGCTCAGCATAATTACGGGTGTACGACAGATATATGACTGAATGAACTTACCGTCCAGTAATTATATGCATCCTGGCCTGTGATATCAACGGAGAAGGCTATCTAATGTTCCCGTTAACAAAGAAAACTGTGCAAACTGTATACAGCGATATAATTAGCGATAACGAAAGTGAAACTAGAAGTCGGGAATTCCCCACAAGGTCTGCTCTGTGATAACGGTTGGAGTTATCGTTCCTAAACTGTACAATGGTGTGAGTTGTCTTTGACTGGATAGTGCAGATGGCGCTGCGGGAAAGTGTGAGATTTCATACGGGCAACTAGACGTTACATGTACGTGGCCTGATGTGTATAAAAGACGGAGATCAGGTATGAAAATCACTTCGGATCTGAACTGCAACCAGGTAACAGCTACTCTTCTATTGGGCTAATAGACTGAACAGTGTATTGCATGCGGAGACGTGTAATCGATGGACGGTGCCTGTACGAAGAAGAGGGAACATAGGAAGTCCAGTGTCTGTTGTATTAGTGAAGGGTATCGAGCAGCAGTGTGGTCGGCGAATGCTGGGATGCGTTGGGGCGAGCGGTAATATTCCAAGGGATATGGAATTGGGCTGCTGATACATGGAAGCACTATACCGCACTGGCGATACCTAGGATCCAACTGTACCTACCTGATTGGAGTTCGAAGGAAGAAGTCACTCTCACAAGCCAGCTTATGTGTTGGGGGCCCTGAAGTGTTCACGGTGGAGAGGAATAACGCTGTCTGAGAGCGTTCTCGCCGTGAAACGGGTGACAGAAAACTGGTACCAACCTGTGAGAGGAAGCATGGCGATTTGATGTGATCTGAGACGTTGAAGGAAGTCTATCGGAAGAAGGTCTGTTTTATCGGTCGTCGTGAGTACCTCAGTCTGGGCCGTTTACGGTGCCTACGAGCACGCCACCGAAGCAGCATCTCAAAACTGTTACAGACAGATTCGCTGCCAGAGACGTTATATTAGACCACATCATCTAGCCGGATACATCCTGAGGAGAGGATCCTCGAAGCCAGACTACGCCTGGATAGAAGTCAGCCAAGATCACGGTTATTAGACTAACCTAGGGTGAGATAATAATCACACGGAAGAAGTGGCATTGCCGATACGTACAAACCAGGTGAAGACAGACGTATCCACGGTGGGGAGACGAACCTAACTGTAGAGTGGAATTCTTACAAGAAGAAGCAGACGTATCCACGGTAGGAAGGCGAACCGATCTGTAGAAGGGAATAGGTACCTACAAGGTCAACAGACGTATCCACGGCGGGAAGACGAGTCTATCTCTAGGAAAATACGTACCTGCGAGGGGAAGACGGGCATATCCACGGTGAGAAGACAGGACACATTCAGGGGACTTTCTGGGGGAAGATATACTTACCTTGGAGGGAAGACGATACGGAAGCATCCTCGCAAGACAGGTTACAACTGTGGAAGAACGGACATATCCACGGTGGAAAGACGAACCTCCCTGTAGAGGGGATTTCTCACAAGGAGAAGCAGACGTATCCACGGTGGGAAGACGGAGCAATCTCTGGGACCAGACGTACCTGTAAGGGGAAGACTGTCATATCCACGGTGGGAAGCCACGACGTTTTCTGGGGACGATATACCTACCTTACAGAGAAGAGAGTCGATATATCCATAGCCTCGCTCCAAAAGCCGGGAGAAGGAAGGACGTCGAGCCGCTATCCTTGGCCTCGCTCCAACGACATTCCATAACAAGAGAGGGGCCAGCAGCCAGGCCGCCCCTACGATCACCTACCGTGTGAAAAGGGCCAGCAGCCAGGCCGCCCTTTACACGGCGCGTGTATTTAATACCTGTACATATTTACATCTTTACTCTCGATCATCCTGTATATTTGACTGAATATTATTGCATATCATTTGACTCTATATCAGCCTTGGTTGTCTCTACACTCTCCTACTTTCTCGATCCAGACAAGGTGACAGGTCGAAGTGAATCTCTAGTTGGCAAGGACTAGTGCCGGCAGGGACAGCGGCCTGACAGCTTGTACGCTACCATATAACGAGACTTAGCTCAGCTGCGTCCCGTTCATTGACCGGCCCGGCACACGTTACAATATTAAGAAGTTTGTTCATTTTTACAACCAGCTGACCATCACACTTTTTTCCCAGGCTGATAATTCTGTATAATATATGAACTTGCAGGTTATTGATTGAAAACAGCAATCAGCTTTTAATTACTGCCGTCACATGCAGACGAAGGAGTTTTTCCCATAAAAACATCACATATCCTTTAATCATTCGAGTTTCCCACCAAAGACTACCCACCCCACTGTCGACATCAACTGACGGAGCCAGTTCCGACCCACTCTCCTCCAAGGGTGACCAAATTGGGTCATACCATGTCATGAATAAGGTCTTCCAATTAAAGCGTTCACAACGAAACTTCGTAACTCGATTGAGTGCTGATTCGCATAACTTTTCTTTAATCTGCTATTTGGAGGTAAAATTAATGATGGCGCAAACGATTCAAGGTTGTTTTTGTTTTCGGGTGAGTATAAGGCATCATTGATATTTCAGTGTTCAATGTGTCTTGCAAATATGATCAGCTCGGCCATATCGCTGTCATCCCCGCCCCCTACCCCAACCCGCATTTTGAACGCCAACTGTTCACTTAGGAGATGGTGATATGTACAATGTAAAACGAAATTTCCAGCTGGGACCCTATTTTTGTCAAAAAAAGTTATCATGTTGACGATTACATTTGTATATACCTTGGTTAAAGATCAACGTTAAAAGGAGACAGGATCGGAAATGGCGACAGTGGGTCGAAACTGATACCGCTCATTAAGAAATGTAACCATATTCTTCACGTTTAAGTACATTGTCAGCTAAATTAATTAACAATTACTTTGTTAAGAAATTCTATAGACAAATGCATAGCGATCCTGATAATGATTTTGCCAATCAAACTGTTCCCTTTTGAAACAGGTGGATCGAAATTGGAACCTCGTCCATACTGCAGCTGATATATTAGAGTAGTAAGAAAAGGCTAAAATCACCCATATTTGTGGGGTGCCTTTGGGTGGGACGCTTGGCGCATATGCCTGGGTGACACATGCGCTGGGATCTCTACTGGTCGCCATGTGAATTCCGGTGTCGAAAATGGACCTGTAGAAGATCGCACTGCGTGGGCCAATGGGCATGCACAGGATGGAGTGCCCATGCGCTCCAAGTGTGGAGCATGATACGGAAAACCATGGGGTGCGAGAGAGATAGGGCTTCACTAAACGAGATCTCTGAAACGTTAATAATATTAAAGCCTTAACATTGAGTTAAAAAATGTTTCGAATCCTACGATAATTCGGACTTGATGCCGGAGCTGTATGCATTTCCAAAAATCAAAATCCTGGATTAACGCATTGACGTTATCCGATCTGGGGTTGCATATTGGTGTATGTCCACTGTAAAGTTTGTGAATCCTCCCCTTCAGCTTCGATATCGTCCGCATGTATTTCAATATCCCCATAGACAATGTGGCCCGAAATGTCGGATCCACTTCTTCGACGGGTCTGTCGTCCTCAATCGAGCGCTTGCTATGCTGAGAGGGGCAGACAGTGTCCGCAGTAGTATAGTAATCGTAAATTGGGGCCCATTTTCGCAGCACCCCCTGGTGGCAGAAACCCGCACTAGGGGGAGACAACTCCGGCTGTTACTTCCGGTTCCGGTCACCTTTGACCCCTGCGCACCATTATTATCCGGTATTTTGCGCATGCGTAGGAGTCAAAGGTCACTTCCGGTCAAGTGACCGGAACCGGAATTAACAGCCCGGAGTTGTCTCCCTCTAGTGCGGGTTTTTGCCACCAAGTGGGCGCTGCAAACAAACGGTAGAGATCCCTGCGCATGTCTCAGACAGGCATGCGCCAAGCATCCCACCCAAAGGCGCCCCACAAATATGGGTGATTTTAGCCTTTTCTTATTACTCTAATATATCAGCTGCGGTATGGACGAGGTGTCAGTTCCGATCCATCTGTTTCAAAAGGAAACGGTTTGATCGGAAAAATCATTATCAGGATCGCAGTGCATTTATCTATAGAATTTCTTAACCCTACCAGGCCTTTGGGGGGGAGGGGGCAAAAAGGTCTCGACTACCAAACTTTCTGCGCTATCTCCGGAACGACAAAAAAATGAGACCTGACATTGCAGGACTTTATATTTTATTATATTGGGGTCATTTTGAGCCTATTTGCATAACCCTCCGAGGAGAGGATCATCGCTAAATTCAAGATGGCGACCACATGGGGTACCAGAAAAGTGATGTTTTCGTCATTTTTTTTCAATCTTTTTTGCTTTTCCGCGATGAAAAGTGGGCAAATGCTATTTTATTTCATATCAAATTAATATTTATTAATTTATCATGCACTGTTTGCGAAGAAATTGCATAAATAAAAAATTCGAAAATCGGATCGAAAAATCCACAAAAAATGCCGTTTCTGAAGATGACGTCATCAAGGTGGTCATATTAGATTTTTCCCACATTTTCTGGTAGAGCTTGACCAAAGGGTATAGTGTGGAAAGTTTCAATCCCATAGCTTAAGGGGTAAGAAAAATAATTAGGGTGGGGGGGGTCATTTCGGCCCCCCAGGTCTGGACAGGTCCCAAAAAGCTCAGGCCAGATAGGGTTAACAAAGTAATGTAGCTGACGATGTACTTAAACGTGGAGAGTATAATTACATTTCTTAATGACCGGTATCAGTTTCGACCCACCTTCGCCAGTTTCGATCCAGCCTCCTTCTGACGTTGATCTGTGACCTGGCTATACACAAATGTAACCGTCACCATGATAACTTTTTCCAAAAATAAAGGGTCCCAGCTGGATATTTTGTTTTACATGTACCCATTTCCTAACTGAACAGATGGCGTTTGAAATGCGGTTTGGGGTAGGGGCCGGGGATTACAGCGATATGGTCGAACTGATCATATTGGCAAGACAGATTGGACACTGAACTATCAATGATGGCTTATACTCGCCCGAAAACAAAAACAACGTTGAATCGTTTGTACCGTCATTAATTTTACCTCTAAATAGCAGATTAAAGAAAAGCTATGCGAATCAGCACACCATCGAGTTACGAAGTTTCGTTGTGAACGCTTTGTTTGCAAGACCTTATTCATGACATGGAATGACGCAATTTGGTCATCCATAGAGGATAGTGTTTCGGAACTGGCTCCGTCAGTTGATGTCGACAATGGGGTGGGTAGTCTTTAGTGTAAAACTCGAATGAATAAATGATATGTGATGTTTACATGCGAAAAACTCCTTTGTCTGCATGTGTCGGCAGTAATTAAAAGCTGATTTCTGTTTTCAATCAATATTTTTCTTGAAGAATATATACAGAAGTATCAGCCTGGAAAAAAAGTGTGATGGTCAGCTGATTATAACGAGAGATCCTAAAGAATCTTGGCGCCCACCATTGTGCGATAATTGTAAGCTAATGACAAGAGGATCTTTTTGTCCATTGTTACTAAGAACAAACGATTGATTTGTAATTTTGTTTACAGAATTACGAATATGAGCAAAAATGATCGAAATAGGGACACTGGAAAACACCATGATATTATCTTTATAAGTTTTCAGTTTCAGTTTCAGTTTATTGCAAAGGAATCAGCAGATGCTGTTTTTCATCCGTGCAGATTATTTACAATATTTACATAAAAACAATAAAAACCTAAAACAATAGAAACAATATCACAGCGAGACAATGATTATATAAATGATTACGGGATGATCACGATTTACATATCACACAGTAGTATATTGCACTGTATATGGAAACATCACATTAAAAAGGTTCAACAAACGTTCTTATATATACTTAGAACAGTGTTTTTTTAAAAGTCTGTAAGGTTTGACTATGCTTTACCTCGTCTGGCAGGCTATTCCAGCTAGTGATTTGGGGAGTTTCAAAATCTCTGGAAACTGTACTTGATGTCGGTTGTTATAGTACAAGTGAAATGAGCAAAGTTAGGCTGAAAGTGAATGTCCGGAGGATCCTTCGTCTTCGTTTTGTAGTATTTTTTTTTCACGTCATCATTGGTTACTGGAAGCGAAGACAAATCTCTTAGACACTTTGTCATGAGCTATGAAACATACTTAAGATTTTATAATTAGGAACGAATGCTGTTTACTAGGCTAGTTTGAGATATCTCTTTTAAGATACCATGCTCGAAAATAGTAAGATGGTACAAAACTTAATACTGAAGGGATCCGGTCCATGCAGTAATGTTGAAACTTTGAAAGTGTCTGAATCCTGATTATCTACTTTGGATCGAAACACGCAGTAGTCTACAGTTGTCGAGTTGTGACGTTGTCTCACAAGAGTGAATCCGTCGGCAGACGAAACGGTGGGACAGTTCACTTGAAACGGCATGGACTAAAGTAAACTGATTTAAACTTTGAAGAAATACATTTTAATTCGGAATCATTTGAACTCCTTGATATAGAAGGTGAAAGTATGGATATTCTCTATAGTCAATATATAGAATATGCTCCAATGTTTGATCGACCGACTCTTATGCTGCAACGTCTCAACTCGGGAAAACCGTATTAATTTGAAACGTCACTTGATTTTCCTATCGGACCAAAAACGTATCTTGCAAAACTGGACCACAGAGGAACCTGTGCACCAAATTTGAAATCACGATAACAAAGTTTCATGGGGAAATCCAAGATGGCTACCTGGTGGCCATATTGGATTTTCGAATCGGACCAGAAAGAGTATCTTGCACAACTAGACACCAAGGGGAACATGTGTGCCAAATTTGGGAAAGATCCATGCAGTAGTTCCTGAGAAATCGCAATAATAATGTTTCATGGAGAAATCCAAGATGGCCGCCTGATGGCCATATTGGAATTTGAAATGGGCTCAGAAAAGGTATCTTGCACAAGTAGACCACAAGGCGAACCTGTGTACGAAATTTGACAAAGATCCATGTAGTAGTTCCTGAGAATTCACGATAACAAAATTTCATTGGGCAATTCAAAATGGCCGCCTGATGGCCATATTGGATTTTCGAATCGGACAAAAAAAGGTATGTTGCACAACTGGACCACAAGGGGAACCTGTGTACAAAATTTGACAAAGATCCAGGTAGTACTTCGTGAGAAATCACAATAACAAAGTTTCATGGGGAAATCTAAGATGGCCACCTGATGGCCATATTGGATTTTCGAATCGGACGGAAAGAGTTATCTTGCACAACTAGACCCCAAGGGAAACCTGTGTACCAAATTTGTGAAGATCGATGGAGTAGTTCCTGAGAAATCTCGATAACAAGAATTGTTTACGGACGGACTGTCGACGGCCAGACTGAGGACGGACGGACGACGGACTGACGGACGACGGACCACGGACGAAAAGCGATTTGAACAGCCCACCATCCCATACATATTGAGGCTAAAAAATTATTTATCAAAATGTTCTCCCTGGCCTTATTTGGTGTTTTTGAGGCATTTATAGAGAACATTTTCTCTTGTCACAAAAATATGACACTTTAATCAAACTTGGTACTTTCAAATGATCAAACTTCTTAATATCTTGTTCGACAATATGATTTTGGTTTGAGGCCTACATATTTTTCATAAAAATGAATTTATAGTTCATCAAAATGTGCTCCTATTTATACGGAGGATTTTCTCTTGTAACAAAAATATGACTACATTTTGATGAACTATAAATTTCAGTTTTATGCAACTGACCATCATAATCTTTCCCAGGTTGATCAACACTTTGATCGGAAGCGCTGGCAGACGAAACCGTTTTTTTTCTTCTTCTTTTTATTCATGACTACAGGTCGTGGTGTTTGTACGCAGATAGATGTATTCGTGTGTATGGGGTGGCTCAGCAAAGATTTCTCCTAACAAAACCAATGAATGCATAATATAAATAGACCTAACCATGATTTGAAGGCAGATCAACTTGTTCGACTGCACCAAATGTTTTAAGATTTCGCGTTATCTTGGTTGTGACAAGAAGGGATGTTTCGGGAAGTTGGTCGAAACTGACACTAGATCGGAACTGGCGACGTGACTGTATTTAAACATTTGCACAACTCATTCATTTCCATAATAAAGAAAACCCGGATCGTTAATTCGACCGAAGCGACAAATTTCTCGTTCCCTTCAAAATTGCGCTAGAAATTAATTGGAGATTATTGCTTTGGTCGACGAAAAGCCTTATTTAATATATTTGGGAAACAACGTTACCTTGAATGTCAAAATGCTCTGAATGCTCACACTGTGTAAATTCCTGTTTCGCAACGGCTCGTCTTCAAAACAATGGACGCGTTTTTTATCATACTACATTCATATAGACAGCTAACACTAATGTCCTCTCCACATCTGGATCTAATTCAATATAGTTTGACCATTCTTCTGACGAAACTGTTCAGATGAACATAGCATGTCAAGAATGGTTCGAGAGAATATAGAGTACTATCAGGTTTCGGGTTTTCGTTTCAAAAAAGAAGATAAGATAGACTGTATTTCATATTTAGAATAAACGTATATGTTCCTATTGTACAGGTTACTTTGCATCTTCGCATCCTCGCCTTTTGGATTTCATGTTTTAATGCCAAACCCACGATGACCCTTCCCGGCCATCATAATGTTGAATAATGGCGTCCAACTCAGCCTCGTTTTTTAACGAATATGCGCAATGACTTTTCATCGTATAACGCCATCGCATAGCCCCATCGCATAGCTCCATCGCATAGCCCCATCGCATAGCTCCATCGCATAGCCCCATCGCATAGCTCCATCGCATAGCTCCATCGCTCCATCGCATAGCTCCATCGCATAACTCCATCGCTCCATCGCATAGCTCCATCGCATAGCTCCATCGCATAGCCCCATCGCATAGCTCCATCGCTCCATCGCGCATCGCATAGCTCCATCGCATAGCCTCATCGCGCATCGCATAGCGCGACTTTTTATCACATAGCTCCATCGCTCCATCGCATAGCTCCATCGCTCCATCGCATAGCTCCATCGCGCATCGCATAGCTCCATCGCATAGCCTTATCGCGCATCGCAATTTTTATCGCATAGCTCCATCACTCCATCGCATAGCTCCATTGCGCATCGCATAGCTCCATCGTTCCATCGCATAGCTTCATCGCTCCATCGCGTTAAATTAGAAATGAAAGACGCGATGGCCCCTCTCGGCCATCATAGTTTCATGCATTTTATGGAGTTTTCCAGAAAAGTTGAATGAGGTTTAAAGAGGATTGCGCGTATTCCCTATTCGGTTTCAATATAGCTCACTTGTCTCTTGAAAAACTTTCACGAGTGTGCCTATTCAGAAAATTCATACAGTGGTGTTTTTGAAGATTTTACAACTCTTTATGGCCAAAGAGCCGAACCCATGCCTGTTTTAAGCCGCACATAATTTAGGTGTGGACAGCACCCCTAGGTCATCTAATTAGGTCAAAAATTGGGTCAGAAAGTAGGTCACATTGACCTTGACCCAATTAGGTCAGGTTACACTGGCATTGACCTAATTAAGCGCATTTCCATGGTCTTAGAGGCATTAGGACATGTTTTTGCCAATTTCGAGGTTTATAGGTCACCTAAATAGGTCAAATTTCCATCAAAATTAGGTCAGCTCAGAACTTGCTGGCAACAGTCCCCTAATGCACGTTCGTGCCAAAAATAAAGGTTCTAATGTCAACGATTCTCCTTATTTTGCCGGATAAAGGATTCGGATGGACTGACACACTCATTACCCGACAATTTACAAATGAGAGTCTACTTCGTAGGAAGACGAATAAGCTTGTTTCACAAGCCTCGAGTTTGCCAGCTTTATTAGGCGACACCAGTATTTGACGGCATTAATTTTGGCCAATACTGCCAAAGGACGTCTGCGTAATTCTGTCAGTACAGCAGAATTACAAGCCTTTCTATTGACACCAAAACTTAGTATGAACTCTCTCAATAGGAGATGATTCTATACGGTACGTTATCTACCACCCAAATTTCTGAGTCATATAACAACATGGCAGTATGACTAACGTCACAGGACCTACGAAGTAGGGTTTGATATGATTTAAGTGTGTACTCGAGAGATGACTTGGGGGCCCTATGTGCTACCGTGAGAGAATTTATGTAGCAGTCTCTAAATGACAGTGGGTACTATTAACTTTCCCTAGGCACAGTAGGCCTTGTTGGCAGACTATGAAATATGTATATGCCAGTTCGGTAATTTAAGCTCTACACTTAGATATTGATTATTTGGTCAAATATCAAAGAATGAACTAGTGAACTAAACAGTATATCGACAGAGTATGAATTATTTATATGCCAATTCGGTACCGGTAATTTAATTTGTATACACGTATATTGCATTAAGGTGCGCGATCGGCTTATATTCTCTCGCATCTATTTAGAATCTAATTAGCAAAGCTGCTAATTTGCAGATATTTTCTAGGATACTTTGCTATTTAGAACGAGATGCTAATTATACAATATATTCTGTTTCTCCCCGAACAAATCCGCCGACCGCAATGCCCCCTGCATCGGCCGACCGCAATGCCCCCTGCATCGATTCAACTGAACGTAAATATTGAATGAGAATTCATCCCACTACCAGATTATGCAGCAGAGTAAACTTGCTGACGGAATGATCGACACTGTTCGAGTATCCTCCATCACACGAGGTACACCCGTTCGGAACTCCCGAGCGGAAATCTACGAAGGGACATCTCAGACCGGAGATCCCCGAGAAGTTGCGAATGGAGGTACACCGTCTGATTCGGGTGAGTGAGAATATCGTTCGACTTGCCCGTGACGTCAATGACAAGTTATACCCCACTGAGGTCGCCGATACTTATTAAAGCGGATAACGCTCATCTTCCATGGACCAAAGTCAACATAACCTGTGACGTACAATGTAACATGACGTAAAACGCTGAATATCTCTTTCCTTAACCTGTCATCGCGAGAAAGCTTCACGCGAGCACATTCCATTCTTCTCAGTTTGCTCATACCGAGAATGTCGGCGTTTTCCTTTTCGAAATACACGAATGATTTGCATAAAATGTAGACTATATACATATGTGCGATGCTGGGACTTGGAGCTCTTGTTCCCCAGAAAGAAACAATATATTGTCTAATTAGCACTTTGATAATCTCATCTAAATTGCATAGATTCGCACTTCAGGGAGAGTTAATATATTGTCTATTTAGCGTAGATTCGCAAATCTGTTTTACCTCGTCGAGATTGCAGAGAAGACAATATATTGTCTAATTAGCAATTTGATAATTTCATCTAAATTGCATAGATTCGCACTTCGGGGAAAGTTAATATATTGTATATTTAGCGTAGATTCGCAAATCTGTTTTACCTCGTCGAGATTGCAGAGAAGACAATATATTGTCTAATTAGCACTTTGATAATCGCATCTAAAGTGCATCGATTCGCACCTCCTGCATACTTAATATATTGTCTATTTAGCGTAGATTCGCAGATTCAATTTCACACGCCGGCTTCACAATATATTGTCTAAATAGCACTGTGGGGAAAGTGAATAATATATTGTATATTTAGCGTAGATTCGCAAATCTGTTTTTAGATTCGCAGATTCAATTTCACACGCCGGCTTCACAAGATATTGTCTAAATAGCACTGTGGGGTCATTCACACGGAAAGGCACATTTTCACTTGGGGAAATATCTGAAAATCATGATCACCAATGACTACAGAATTTGTGTATTGACAAAACTCTTGATAATGCGTACAATAAATGCAGACATTCCGAATAATAAACTTTTCCTAACACTTGTTTTCAATCATGTCACTGGTGTTACACAGGAATTATCAGTATATTGGGCACTAAGAGGACAGAAATAGGAAGATACACACATACTAGGCAATATATTGCGTGAAACTATGACTAACGATGAAAAAAAATTGAAGTTTAGAAAACAAGTTTGTTTTTAGTATTCTAATTATGCTCCATAGCTCACCAAAATCAGCCAGTTGAATCGCATGTATCAACCATTCATGTAGATTCTGTATAATAAAGCTAATTATTCTTGATGCTGACTTTAAACTAATTATGGAGGTATAAATCGGGAAGAGACACAGATTGGAGTGATGAAAGTGTTCAATGTAAGATCCCAAAATCAGGCAATCACGACCATTTCAACCTTTTCGCTCTGACAATAATTGACGTTTACTCCAATGAGATTAACATATTCGCACGGCACAATCTTTTGATATTTTCTACCCCTAACAAAGCCAGATTTTTCGGCGGGAGTAAACTCTTTCATGTTTACGGGCCCTGCCGGGAAATGATGCCTTATTTGGAAACTGTTTCGGGATAATGTTTATATATTAGACCACGAGCTATACCGCGTGTAATTACTGGGGGCGTGATTTTGAAATAGTTACAACCAGCTATCCATCTGATAGGCTAACAATAGTAGTTTCAACTCGCACGGGATTTATATGGGGCTGAATTTAGATATAATACATGTATTCCGTGATATTATATCTGACCTTACTGAGATTGATACATACTTATGCTTATCATCGTTCCCAAACGAGTGATTTACCAGATTTGGCGAACGGAGGCATAATAGGCATATCCGCTCTGATCACTTTCTGCGAAGCCGTCCATAAACAGAAAGATTTCACTCCCAAGTTAGAAAAAATCGTCAAAACACACGAAGTCAACACTCAATGTACCGAAAAGTCATTTCAATGGCTTGGCCAGTTTAAATATAACGTCCGCAGAATCACCGATACAGATTTACCTTTTCTCTCTGGTATATCATCAAACACAGAAATGCGTCCATGGACAAGAAATAAAGCATATGTGACCATGATCGAAAATATCAGTTGCAGCGGGCTTTTGTTTTACCGAGTTTTTTCTATCGAAACGCAAATTATATGAGTGTAGACCTAATAAACTATGGTTTGGATATCTCCATGCCAGGTTTTAACTTTCTTTGTACATTGTCGATAGAAGATACAACATATTCTATTTCAGTTTCTGGTAATGAAGTAAAAGTATGAATCAAACACTCCAAATCTCCCCTCAAGTGACACATATATCTCCAGTAAAAAGTCGAATATATAACAAATCCGCGACATTTCGGCACGCGACATCTCGGCATATACGAGATTTCGGCATGCAACATTTCGGCACAAAGTGAAGAGTACGACATTGTGGCACGCGACATTTTCACATGTCAAAGTCGCGTGACGAAATGTCGCTTACCGAAATGTAGCTTGCCGGAATATCGCGTGACGAAACGACCTGATACCACATATAATAAAAGGCTATTTTATGGATAACAACTTTTGTATCCCGTACACAATATTTCTGTATGTATCGCTGTTAATCGACAAGAGTGTTTCATAACAACAATTTTAATTACTGGCTTATTACATGTATTAACAACATATGGCCGTTCTGATTCTTCGGTGAAGCAGCTTCTTGTGTTCCTAATGTCGATGGACCCAATACCACCCATTGAAGAGACAAAGACATGACTATAGCACCACTACCGGAGGAAGAAAATGTCAGTGCGAATGATGTGTGATAAATCGTACAAGATATAATTATATCATTTTATCACGTAAACACAATGCACAGGTATCTAATATCATTTTTGTGGAAGAAGGTGATCCAAATTACATGTACTTATGACATGATATATTCATTGCGAAGATAATAATGTAGCATTACATGTAGCATGGAGCAAAGATTATCGTTAAACAATATACCAGAGAGAGAGTACAGGTTTTCAGCTTTCGTGATTAACGCCCTTTCTTCGAATTGTTTTCATGGTAACAATATGCCATTTCTAGGTTCAACAATCAAAGGTGAAGCATTGTCATGAGCGACATTGTCATTATCATTTCTGTAAGTCCGAGAGGACATTCGCCGCCTTTCGCGATAGCACTGCAAATTTTAAAACCACCCCTTGGATGGACTCACAGATGACTATATAGTCCTTTTTTTAGGGAGATAGTTGCTAAAATCTGCACGGAATATCATCACGGAGGGAGTTTCACACGAGAATCCCTTCTCTTCACTTCCTTTCTTTGGCGACCACACTCCGGAACCTGTTGAACATTCATCTTTACCTGTTGATACATTGAACCTTGAATTTATAGAAAACATGTGCTTTAATCCAATTGAACTTAATGATATTGACCATAGACAAACTGAAATAGATGATAACGAATATGAAATCTCCCACTGGAACAATATTAATATCCACCAATCTAACTACTTCACTGATACATCTTTTCTGAATGAACCCCAACTCCAAGACAATACTTCAAACTTATCGTTCCTACACCTTAATGCTAGAAGCCTCAGTAAACATATTACCGAAATTACAGGCTTCCTTCACAACTTACAACACGAATTTTCCGTTATTGGCTTCTCAGAAAGCTGGTTAAACCCAACGACAGAACTGCTCTTCGACATACCAGGATATAAACCTTTCCCTTTATCTAGAAGCAATAAAAGAGGAGGTGGTGTTATTTTATACGTAAACGATAAAATACAAATCTGCAAAATACGGGAAGATCTTTCATATAGCGATAGAAATGGTGAATTCGAATCTCTTTTCGTTGAAATGGAAGTAGGCAAGACCAAATATATAGTAGGAATATTATATCGTCCCCCTGACAAAAACGTCACACACCTAAACAATCATTTACTCTCAGTTCTGAAGTCATCTGATATCGAGAAAAATAGATGTGTTCTGATGGGAGATTTTAATATAGATTTGTTTAAAACTAATCAACATAACCCGACTCTAGAATTCCTAGACATAATGAAATCCCACTATTTTTTCCCTCAAATCACAAAACCAACGCGCGTTCGGTCTCGTTCCGCCACATTAATTGATAATATATTTATTAACTTTCACGAAGATAACTTACTATCCGGTATTTTTCTGACTGACATCACCGATCACTTCCCCATCTTTCATATACTCAAATCTAAGCCACATTCTCAACCACCTACTCAAAATATAACTTTTCGAAAGGTCAGTAGTATATAAAAGGCAAATTGGGGCTCTTTTATGCAAATTTGTGGGGCAAGTGTGGGGCTCTCGACCAATCAGAAGCGAGTATTCGTCCGACCTTTGGAGATGCCCCGCCCATATTTCAAATTGACCAAAAAGCTACCTCCAGCACAGGAGAGTTCCAATTTTTCCAGGTCAAAAATAGTTCCATGTATTCATCCGCGGTGATGCGGTTTTGGTGGTGATGCGGTCGCGGGAAAAAGCTTCCGCGGAGAAAAAGTAGTCCCTAGATAAAATGGTCCGATGGGGTCGAGTGAGGTATCAAAGTGAAGCTTAGGTGAAGGGGCATCTACTGGGCTGGGTGTGGGGTTGACATATCGGCCTTCTGCGCATGCGCGGTGGCCGAAGGGTATGAAAATAGCCTTTTTGGAGCTAGGGGAGCCCCTAGTGGACCGATGGGGTCGAGTGAGGTATCAATGTGAAGCATTCATGAAGGGGCATCTAATGGACTGGGTGTGGGGTTGAAATAGCGGCCTTCTGCGCATGCGCGGTGGCCGAAGGGTGTGAAAATAGCCTTTTTGGAGCTAGGGGAGCCCCTAGTGGACCGATGGGGTCGAGTGAGGTATCAATGTGAAGCATTCATGAAGGGGCATCTAATGGACTGGGTGTGGGGTTGAAATAGCGGCCTTCTGCGCATGCGCGGTGGCCGAAGGGTATGAAAATAGCCTTTTTGGAGCTAGGGGAGCCCCTAGTGGACCGATGGGGTCGAGTGAGGTATCAATGTGAAGCATTCATGAAGAGGCATCTAATGGACTGGGTGTGGGGTTGAAATAGCGGCCTTCTGCGCATGCGCGGTGGCCGAAGGGTATGGAAATAGACGTTTTGGGAGCTAGGGGAGCCACTAATGGGCCGATGGAGTTCTATGAGGTATTTTCCTGAAAAAAAAAAAAAACGGAAAACGGACTTTATCGAAAAACCTGGGAAAATGCCTATATGGGGTATGGGGGGTATATAGGTCGCCGGGCTTAACGGGGCTTGTCTATCAATAGAGTTATCTCCCCCTAGTTCCAGGGTGGGTGTATGTAAAAATTTTCCTGAAAAAATACGGAATACGGACTTTATCCTAAATTACGGGAAAATGCCTATATGGGGTATGGGAGGTATAGGACCATCCTGGGAAACGTACTTCTATACATTTGCGGTAGGGTTGTGGGGTCGCGTTTTACTCGTCTCGTCATTTAGAACATGATAGGAAGTGTCCCGGAACGAATCGGTGAAATTTTTGAAAAAAGTCACCGATGCCTGGGTAGGCCCATAGGCCTATACTGCATGGCTATGGGTGTATAGGCCCATACGGGGTGGACATGTTGGAGTCTAGGTGAGTCCCTAATGGTCCAACGGGGTCGAGTGAGGTCTTATTTTGAAGCTCTCGTGGAGGAGCACTTGACTACACTAATGGTTCGTCTGTGTTCAATAGTCTGCGCATGCGCAGCCTGGCCCGTAGTATAGAAAACAGGCATTTTGAGTGCTATGTAGGGGTGTGTTTGGGATAGAGATGGGCTATTCACGGTTCGAATGGGTCGTGTGAGGTGTCAAAGTGAAGCTTGTGTGGGGTAGAGTCAGAATGGTGTGTTTTTGAATGCAAGTCGCGTTAATCTGCGCATGCGCAGTTGGTTGTAGTAAGTAAAGTGGCCATTTTGGGGCAGTGAAGGAAGGTATTTGGGGTCGAGATGGGCTATTCACGGTTCGAATGCGTCCTGGAAGGTGTCATCTTGTAGTTCTCGGGGTGTACATACCGATTTGAGGGATGTTCCCGTCATCTGTGACGTCATCAGTGACGTCATCGGTACGAGTAGTAGCGAAAGTGACCATTTTCGGGCAGTGAAGGAAGGTATTTGGGGTCGAGATGGGCTATTCACGGTTCGAATGCGTCGTGTGAGGTGTCATCTTGTAGCAACGTCCGCCAACGCCAAGCTCAACGCTTCAACGCCCTGGTGAATTAGCCCAAAAGCTCTGATTTTCATGGAATTGTCATTAATTCATTGGAAATGCAGTGACACCCGTCAACGCTCATAGTTACGCCTTAACGCTCTAGCATAACACCATGATATAGACCGGAGAGAGAACAACAACAACAACAAGGATGACACATGAGAGAACAACAAAAACAACAATTTTTTTTTCATATAGTTTATTTTCCCCTCCATCATAACATACCCACGCTGGGGGAGCCGCGTTGGGTATGTTTACAATTCAAGAAAGACTCTTGTCCAATCAGAGACCGCCATTTGCATGTCATGTTCGTTCTTGCCCGTTAGATGTATTCTTGTCCAATCAAAAGTCGTCATTTCAGAGAGTTCCGTCTTCGGCCATGTTCGCTCTGAACCGTTTGTTCTAATCATCGTCAGACAGGCCTGGATATTCATCGGGCAGCATGTCCTGAAACAGTTGTTTGCGCATTCTAATTGCATTTTCCAGGGCCTCGGTGGGTGGTAAACCCATATCCTCTTCCAAGTGACGCTTGGTCTTCATGATGGACCTGTGCGTGGGGTCCCCTTTCATTTCAGGCGGTAGTAAGGTATACTGTTCATAGATCGCCATGGCTGTTTTCCTAATGCGGGGGCGCATTTGGGTGTACGTCTGTTGTAAATTATCCTCTCCGGCGTCCTCGATCGCTTCAGCGTGAGTATTGATAGCTGCTGTCACAATACGATCCCAGAAGGTGGGTTCTGCCTCACTTTCCTGGGATGTAGGCTGACTCTCTGAGGTCAAGCTCTCCATATCAGTAGATATACTATCAGCAATCTTGGATTCGGTATCAGTCGATGCACTCTCATCAATCTCTGTATCAGTATCTGCCTCAACGGGCTCCTCGGCGTCTTCAGTCCCATGTATATTTTTCTGGTGTCGCATCATATCGTAATGTCTGGTGAACGTGCGTTCACACTCAGAACAAGTATAAACCATGTTGACGGTTGAACGACGACTGTGCGTGTTTTGGGAATACGCTCGCTTTTATAGACAGTAACGCCCATCAACGCTTAGCTCAACGCTTCAACGCCCTGGTGAATTAGCTCAGAAGCTCTGATTTCATGGAATTGACACCAATTCATCGAACTGCAGTGACGCTCGTCAACGCCCGTCGTTGCGCCTTAACGCTCGTCTCAACGCGTTAACACACTTTCTTAATGCTTTAACGTTGTTTAATGATGCGTTCGAACAAATGTTTCTTTTGTGCTATTGCTCTGACATACGCCGCTTTCCAGTTCATGGCCGAGGTTTTCAACATCGAAGCTGTTCTTTCAATTTCCATATGGACTGGGTCCTTATCCAACAATTTCATATGGGTCAGTAAGTCGACATACTGCTGACGTGAAGCCCGTCGTAGTCTGGGTGCCAATCTGTTATGGGCTAAAATTGCAGCTTCCTCTTTCGAATACCCTTTGCGTTGAAACTTGTTTCCTGTGGCCTCCAAAATCTCGCCCATCTCGGCGTCCATACTTTCTTTGAACAAAGCCTTCCATAGCCTCGAGTTCACATTATGTTCTTCAACCTCGGGTTGGGCCTTCACGGTTGGGTGATATTCCGGGACTGATGGTATGAAGCGGACCCGCTGTATGGGGGTGGGCTGCTGCTGCTGCTCTGCCACGAGTGGACTCGGCGCATGGTGTAGGGGTATATGCCGTTGTGGTGATTCTTCGCCGGGTAACAGGTGGGTCGTCAGCCGACGATCTTCGGGGGTATGGGCTTTTAAATCTACGAACAGGTAGCCGTACGGACGAATTGTCGCTTCTTGAAACGCCCGCATAAAATGATCAATGTTCTGAGGATAAATTCGACTACCAAACACACGGATTTGTGCTCTGTCAATGGGATTGGAGAACAACACAAAGTATTGGCAGTTCAAGGCAATATCTCTGGACGCCTTCCCTTGAGGAAAGAGATTCTGAGTCAAATAGATGACGGACAGATTGCGATGATGGAACCCTTTGGTGAATAGGTCGGCGATTTTCGAATTGTCCTTGGCCGCACTCATCAGATCATCGAGCACTACCACGTTGGTCTGCTCAGAATCGAAGTAATAGGGTTCGTCTATGTCGTGAGGAATTCCTGGGACAAAGCTCACATTCTGTAACCTTGTAGTTTCGTAGGCGGGCTGCCATTGGCTATAACACCAAACAAAACGTGTCGGAGCTGGGGTTGCCACACCTCCCTCTAAGAACTTCATCACCCAGGATGTCTTTCCACACCCTGTAGGGCCGCTCACCGTCATCGTATAGGGATGCTCTACTGCTCTTCTTGGACCTATAGCGGGACTCGGCTGTGTCTCTTGGTTGTGTTTGCGTTGAATGTGCCTGAGCATACTATCGCGACGAGAGAACGCTCTCTCACAGAACGTACACGTACACGACATGTTCATCAGTCGACCAATACATATGGACTGATGATGGACACATGTTCATTCCTATATTTAAAGACTCTACCACCACCACACACACCACCACCGACTCCACCAACACCACCACCGTACACCACCAACACCACCACCAACGCCACCATCAACGCCACCAACGCCACCATCAACGCCACCACCAACGCCACCAACGCCACCACCGGGCGTCAACGCCCGGTGGTGGTGGTGGTGGTGGTGGTGGCCGGAACTGACCTTTGACCCCGGCGCGCAAAGGTTTCCACCGCACGGTGGAAACCTTTACACCGCGCGCGCCGGGGTCAAAGGTCAGTTCCGGCCACCACCACCACCACCACCACCACCGTTGGTGGCGTTGGTGGTGGCGTTGGTGGCGTTGATGGTGGCGTTGGTGGCGTTGGTGGTGGCGTTGGTGGCGTTGATGATGGCGTTGGTGGCGTTGATGGTGGTGTTGGTGGTGTGCGGTGGTGGTGTTGGTGGAGTCGGTGGTGGTGTGTGTGGTGGTGGTAGAGTCTTTAAATATAGGAATGAACATGTGTCCATCATCAGTCCATCTGTATTGGTCGACTGATGAACATGTCGTGTACGTGTACGTTCTGTGAGAGAGCATTCTCTCGTCGCGATAGTATGCTCAGGCACATTCAACGCAAACACAACCAACAGACACAGCCGAGTCCCGCTATAGGTCCAACAAGAGCAGTAGAGCATCCCTATACGATGACGGTGAGCGGCCCTACAGGGTGTGGAAAGACATCCTGAGTGATGAAGTTCTTAGAGGGAGGTGTGGCAACCCCAGCTCCGACACGTGTTGTTTGGTGTTATAGCCAATGGCAGCCCGCCTACGAAACTACAAGGTTACAGAATGTGAGCTTTGTCCCAGGAATTTCTCACGACATAGACGAACCCTATTACTTCGATTCCGAGCAGACCAACGTGGTAGTGCTCGATGATCTGATGAGTGCGGCAAAGGGCAATTCGAAAATCGCCGACCTATTCACCAAAGGGTCCCATCATCGCAATCTGTCCGTCATCTATTTGACTCAGAATCTCTTTCCTCAAGGGAAGGCGTCCAGAGATATTGCCTTGAACTGCCAATACTTTGTGTTGTTCTCCAATCCCATTGACAGAGCACAAATCCGTGTGTTTGGTAGTCGAATTTATCCTCAGAACATTGACCATTTTATGCGGGCGTTTCAAGAAGCGACAATTCGTCCGTAAGGCTACCTGTTCGTAGATTTAAAAGCCCATACCCCCGAAGATCGTCGGCGGACGACCCACGTGTTACCCGGCGAGGAATCACCACAACGGCATATACCCCTACACCATCCGCCGAGTCCACTCCTGGCAGAGCAGCAGCAGCAGCCCACCCCCATACAGCGGGTCCACTTCATACCATCAGTCCCGGAATATCACCCAACCGTGAAGGCCCAACCCGAGGTTGAAGAACATAATGTGAACTCGAGGCTATGGAAGGATTTGTTGAAAGAAAGTATGGACGCCGAGATGGGCGAGATTTTGGAGGCCACAGGAAACAAGTTTCAACGCAAAGGGTATTCGAAAGAGGAAGCTGCAATTTTAGCCCATAACAGATTGGCACCCAGACTACGACGGGCTTTACGTCCGCAGTATGTCGACTTACTGACCCATATGAAATTGTTGGATAAGGACCCAGTCCATATGGAAATTGAAAGAACAGCGTCGATGTTGAAAACCTCGGGCATGAACTGGAAAGCGGCGTATGTCAGAGCAATAGCACAAAGAAACATTTGTTCGAACGCATCATTAAACAACGTTAAAGCATTAAGAAAGTGTGTTAAAGCGTTGAGACGAGCGTTAAGGCGTAACGACGGGCGTTGACGGGCGTCACTGCATTTCGATAAATTGGTGTCAATTCCATGAAATCAGAGCTTCTGAGCTAATTCACCAGGGCGTTGAAGCGTTGAGCTAAGCGTTGATGGGCGTTACTGTCTATAAAAGCGAGCGTATTCCCAGAACACGCACAGTCGACGTTCAACCGTCAACATGGCTTATACTTGTTCTGAGTGTGAACGCACGTTCACCAGACATTACGATATGATGCGACACCAGAAAAATATACATGGGACTGAAGACGCCGAGGAGCCCGTTGAGGCAGATACTGATGCAGAGATTGATGAGAGTGCATCGACTGATACCGAATCCAAGATGGCTGACGGTCTATCTACTGATATGGAGAGCTTGACCTCAGAGAATCAGCCTTCATTCCAGGAAAGTGAGGCAGAACCTACCTTCTGGGATCGTATTGTGACAGCAGCTATTAATACTCACGCTGAAGCGATCGAGGACGCCGGAGAGGATAATTTACAACAGACGTACACCCAAATGCGCCCCCGCATCAGGAAAACAGCCATGGCGATCTATGAACAGTTTACCTTACTACAGCTTGAAATGAAAGGGGACCCCACGGACAGGTCCATCATGAAGACCAAGCGGCACTTGGAAGAGGATATGGGTTTACCACCCACCGAGGCCCTGGAAAATGCGATTAGAATGCGCAAACAACTGTTTCAGGACATGCTGCCCGATGAATATCCAGGCCTGCCTGACGATGATTAGAACAAACGGATCAGAGCGAACATGGCCGAAGACGGAACTCTCTGAAATGGCGACTTTTGATTGGACAAGAATACATCTAACGGGCAAGAACGAACATGACATGCAAATGGCGGTCTCTGATTGGACAAGAGTCTTTCTTGAATTGTAAGCATACCCAACGCGGCTCCCCCAGCGTGGGTATGTTATGATGGAGGGGAAAATAAACTATATGAAAAAAAAAATTGTTGTTTTTGTTGTTCTCTCATGTGTCATCCTTGTTGTTGTTGTTGTTCTCTCTCCGGTCTATATCATGGTGTTATGCTAGAGCGTTAAGGCGTAACTATGAGCCTTGACGGGCGTCACTGCATTTCCAATGAATTAATGACAATTCCATGAAAATCAGAGCTTTTGGGCCAATTCACCAGGGCGTTGAAGCGTTGAGCTTGGCGTTGGCGGGCGTTGCTACAAGATGACACCTCACACGACGCATTCGGACTAAGGATGATCCC
>JAVTVY010010144.1:0-45367 GCA_036873755.1 Hanleya hanleyi
TTCATCTACGGTCATCATCATCTTTTCATTTTATTTCTTTATTTCAGCATTCGACAGTGAGCTTCTTAAGTCACCGTCAGTTTTCTGATCATTATTATTCGGTGTACCAAGTCCTAATCAGACTCGCTATCTACCAATCCTTGAAGAGCTGTTTCCGCATCTTGATGGCGTTTTTAGGGCCTCTTTTGGAGGTAAACCCATATCCTCTTCTAAGTAGCTCTTTGTTTTCATGATGGCCCTGTGGTTACGATCACTTTTCATTTCAAGAGGAATCAAGGTATAGTTTTCATACAGAGCCATTGCAGATTTTATGATTCGTGGTTGCATGTTGATGTAGGCCTTCTGTAAAGTCTCTTCATCCTATTCATCTGCCTGGATAGTAGCGGCGTGTGCGTCAATAGCCTTGTCCACAATGCGACCCCAAAATGACGGCTCCCCTTCGTCCGTGTCTGAATCACCCAAACTTTCGCTTTTCTCGGATGAGCTAGTGCTGTCCGCATCAGAGCATGAGTTTTCAGCGCTGTTATCGCCAGATGATGAGCTCACAGTATCCGTATCATCGTGTAGACTCTCACTGTCTACATCAGAGTCCTCGTCGGTGTCTTCATACCCATGAATATTCTTCCTATGTCTGATCATATCGTGGTACCTGGTGAACGATCGGTGACACTCTGAGCAAGAATAAGACATGTTGAACTGAGCGACAAAAATGAAGTGAGTTAGTCTTTCTAATAGGGTTGAATTTATGAATGATTGTCGCAGCGCCATCTATACACCGATAGGAACTCACGCTGTGCATGGATGGGGTCCTATCCGATTGGTTAATAAGCCTTCACGGCGTAATGCTTTGACATATCTCTCTCCCTTCACGTAAGGCGCTAGCATCCCTCATCTCCACCAACGTCCGATAGTAGCGGGCGTTTGCGCCCGCAAGCGTCCGCAAACGCCCGCAAGCGCCCGCAAAAGCGCCCGCAACGCCCGCAAGCGCCCGTTTCAACGCCCTTCGATATCTGAGAAAAAGAGAGATCAGCATATTCACAAGTTTTCATATATTTTTATTATCCGCAAAGCCCCACCCAACGCCCGCAAGCGCCCACCAAAAGCGCCCACAACGCCCGCAAAAGCGCCCGCAACGCCCGCAAGCACAAAAGCGCCCGCAACGCCCGCAACCGCAAAAGCGCCCGCAAGCGCCCGCAAAAACGCCCGCAACGCCCGCAAGCGCCCGTTTCGACGCCTTTCGATATCTGAGAGAAAGAGGGAAAGATCAGTATATTGACTAGTTTTCATATATTTTATTATCCCGCAAAAGCGCCCGCAAGCGCCCGTTTCAACGCCCTTCGATATCTAATAAAAAGAAAGAGATCAACACGTTCACAAGTTTTCATATATTTTATTAGCCCCAATGTACACTGGGGATAATAAAATATTTGAAAACTTGTGAACGTGTTGATCTCTTTCTTTTTATTAGATATCGAAGGGCGTTGAAACGGGCGCTTGCGGGCGCTTTTGCGGCATAATAAAATATATGAAAACTAGTGAATATACTGATCTCTCCCTCTTTCTCTCAGATATCGAAAGGCGTCGAAACAGGCGCTTGCGGGCGCTTTGCGGGCGTTTTTGCGGGCGCTTGCGGGCGTTGCGGGCGCTTTTGCGGGCGCTTGCGGGCGTTGGGGGCGCTTTTGCGGGATAATAAAATATATGAAAACTTATGAATATGCTGATCTCTCTCTTTCTCTCAGATATCGAAGGGCGTTGAAACGGGCGCTTGCGGGCGTTGTGGGCGCTTTTGCGGGCGTTGCGGGCGTTTTTGCGGGCGTTTGCGGGCGCAAACGCCCGCTACTACCGTACGTTGGTGGGGATGAGGGATGCTAGCGCCTTACGTGAAGGGAGAGAGATATGCCAAAGCATTACACCGTGAAGACTTATTAACCAATCGGATAGGACCCCATCCATGCACAGCGTGAGTTCCTATCGGTGTATAGATGGCGCTGCGACAATCATTCATAAATACAACCCTATTAGAAAGACTAACTCACTTCATTTTTGTCGCTCAGTTCCACATGTCTTATTCTTGCTCAGAGTGTCACCGATCGTTCACCAGGTACCACGATATGATCAGACATAGGAAGAATATTCATGGGTATGAAGACACCGACGAGGTCTCTGATGTAGACAGTGAGAGTCTACACGATGATACGGATACTGTGAGCTCATCATCTGGCGATGACAGCGCTGAAAACTCATGCTCTGATGCGGACAGCACTAGCTCATCCGAGAGAAGCGAAAGTTTGGGTGATTCAGACACGGACGAAGGGGAGCCGTCATTTTGGGGTCGCATTGTGGACAAGGCTATTGACGCACACGCCGCTGCTATCCAGGCAGATGGACAGGATGAAGAGACTTTACAGAAGGCCTATATCAACATGCAACCACGAATCATAAAATCTGCAATGGCTCTGTATGAAAACTATACCTTGATTCCTCTTGAAATGAAAAGTGATCGTAACCACAGGGCCATCATGAAAACAAAGAGCTACTTAGAAGAGGATATGGGTTTACCTCCAAGAGAGGCCCTAAAAAACGCCATCAAGATGCGGAAACAGCTCTTCAAGGACATGTTGCCCACGGACTTTCCCGGATTGGTAGATAGCGAGTCTGATTAGGACTTGGTACACCGAATAATAATGATCATAAAACTGACGGTGATTTAAGAAGCTCACTGTCGAATGCTGAAATAAAGAAATAAAGCGAAAAGATGATGATGACCGTAGATGAACTTCAAGAATTCACGAACACTGACAAGAGCGTGATTAAAACCGATATCACTCCAACGTTATGAATTGTAAACATACCCATAGCGGCCCCCAGCTTGGGTACGGCATCACATTGGGGATAATAAAATATATGAAAACTTATGAACGTGTTGATCTCTCTCTTTTTCTCAGATATCGAAGGGCGTTGAAACGGGCGCTTGCGGGCTTTGCGGGCGCTTTTGCGGGCGTTGCGGGCGCTTTTGCGGGCGTTGCGGGCGCTTTTGCGGGCGCTTGCGGGCGCTTTTGCGGACGCTACGGTTCGTCGGAACACGATACAAATAGTCATCATATCGTGAGCGATCATTACCAATACTCACCGTGTGTGTTTACTGTATTGTATTGTAAAACAATGCTAGAGTGTTGGTGACTTGTAAAACAATGCTAGTGTACTGGTGACTTGCACAATAGTGTAAGTTGCCGGATAAATAACACGTTGAGAGGCCTTAATTTTAGCGACGCTAATACGGTAAAAATTTATCTTTGATTTTGTCAAATTATGTTATATGAGTTTATCGAATTTCTTGAAATAATTGTGGTAGAAAGAGTGTTAAACGTTTCTTTTATTCTCACAGTAACTCGGGCAAAGAGACAGGTACATAGCTAACAGTTGGCCTATTTTAGTCCACGGCAACATAGTTCAATTTTCTCCCTTGTGCAGAGACTGTTAGGGGTAGCGAATGGAATGGTATTGATGCCAATATCGACGCATAATACATCACTTTTTGCACTTAATGGACCGTTGCGCACAGAGAAGAACAATAGATGTGCGGTCGGCTGTGACAATACGAGGTACATAATTTAACGCGCACGGTCATTTAACTATACACGCACCGTCGGTATGACCAACCTTACAGTATTTAACAGAAATTCTCCCATATATATATATTTAAGGCCTAACAAATAATAAACCTAGATTATCGAACTGTTTTAGACTAAGAAAATTCGAGTGTTTCTGAAAGAATGTCGTTTCCGTGTACACCGGCACGTATCAAAGGAGACCGTTCGCTAAAGTGCAATGGACCGTTGCGCCCAGAGAAGGACAATAGATGTGCCCTCGGCTGTGACATTCCGAGGTACATAATTTAACTCACACGGTTAGTTAACTATACATGGCATTTGCTCTAATACATTGTGTTGTGTTAGTCTATAATATACGAAAGACCTTCTCTCAACATACGCTATGATTCGAGCAATAGATCTTTTAAGAAACGAACCGCTTGTTCTCAAAGGAATGATTGATAATGCGAACTTACCTTCCTCAAATGTTTTCTCGTCATCCATTGTATACCGAGACAGGAGATCGACCAAATACGTAAAAACGCACCTTCGTGCGTGAGAGGCATATGACCACTGAACTTCTTTTTTTTGATTGATTGAAATTGTAGTTTAAGGGCCGCTTCCCATTCGGATTTCGTGGCCCATCAACTCAATGTTTTATTTGAATTTCGCGGTACATTTCTTTGTTTTTGAACATCTTTTTCAGCGCTAAATATATAACTAAATAAATGAATAAATAAATAAATAATAAATAACAATGAGAGGTTAGTAGGAGATATAAAGACCATTGAACTCGAAAACTCTCTTCTTTTATCCTAATAGCCGTCAAAGGGTCACGTGATGTGTTTATTGGTAGTTAACAAAGGGGCTGCTAACAAAGGGGCTGACACCATACCGCCCTATTTAAACCGGTTTCTTACGACCGGTTAAACCGGTTTCTTACAACCACGCCCTAATTACGTCACAGGATGACGTCAAACGCGTCATACTTGACCTACTTTCGTTCTCAATTCTGATTGGTCAAAGGACAGCAGGGCCCCACTACTACTTATGTAAATAGATTTAAAATGAGCAGAAGATTTCAGACTATGCATAGAGAACCACCGGTTTTGATAAATTTGCCCAGTGAGCTAAGAATAATGCCTTGAACTACCCAAGCAACATGAAAAAGTGTGATTTTTAGAATACCCCATGTTCGCTATTTTGAATTAAACCATCATATTTTGAGCTGAAAATTATGCAAAAAGTTTCAATATAGATGTAAGGTGTTAGACTTTGATGTGAGATCCACTGATGTTAACAAATTTGAACAATGATCTGAGAATGATGCATATTATATAGACAACCTGAAAAAGCGTGATTTACGGGTAACCCCACATGGTCGCCATTTTGAATTAACGCATGATGGTTAATCACTAAAATTATGGAAATGGGCTGAAAATTAGCCCAATATAATATTTCATAGTATAGTATCCCCTTCCCCCTTGAACCCTACCACACAAATAACTAATTTAGCATGGGTACTCATTTTTAACAAAAAATGCCATCAAAAGTCACATTTGGCATCTTTGGTCAGTCGTCTACATCTAAGTGTAAAGATCCATGGCTAAATTCAAAGTGGTTGCAATAAGGTGCCCTCAGAAAGTAGCGTTTGTCATTGTTTTCCGTCCATTTTTTGTTATATGTCTTACCTACAAGTGCATAAAAATAATTTATTTAGTCTAAGTAAGCATTCTCCATCGCAGTGATATTTTAAGAGAAAAATCGGCGAAAAAAACACATCGGCGGAAGAATGTCTTTCGACCAGATGACGTCACTGTGACGTCATCATGATGCTCATCTTGATTTTTTGAAAGCATTTTATGGTAGGCGCTGGCCCAAGTATATAGTATAGAAAGTTTCAGTCCTCTAGCCCGAGAAGTAACGAAAATAGATAGGGAACGAACACCCCTCCCCCACCTGCCCAAGAATGCAATTAATAGACTCAAAATACCCCGGGTCTGAGTAGGGTTCAGTTGCAGGTAATATGAGCTATAGGTAATGTGCATATTTGTAACTAATCGGATTCAAATACCTCAATAAGCCATAATTTGATAGCAATTTGCCCTCCTAAGACACACAGAACGCGAGAAAATCGATATTTTATCAGCTATGGCGGCCATCTTGGATTTTTGTGTTTCACATGAATTATAAAGGAAAGTCAAGAGGGCTCCTAGGCTGAAACTTATCAGTAGCCCTTAAGGAAACATCATGCAAAATATGACGCTTTTATCCGGCCTGTAACGGTAATGTTGAAAAATCACCCTAAGCCACCTGACTATAGAGAGTCCAACAGAGAATACAATGGTTAAGAATGTCTTTGAAGGGGCCAGACGGAAATTTTCTAAACCTCTTGTTAAAAAAGAGCCCATGACTATTGGAATTTTGTCACATATGTATGATGCTATGTCAGATAACCTGATGAGTCAGAGACTATGTGTTTATTAGCTCATGCTGGGGTTTTACGATCAGAAGAGATACTGTATATACGCAGATGTGATGTCATATTTTATGATGCCTATTTGGCGATTTTTATTGAGAAGTCTAAAACGGATGTATACCGTGATGGTGCATGGCTTGTGGTTGCTAAGACCGGTACCCCGCTGTGCCCGGTTACGTCGTTGAGAAGATATTTATCTATGGCTCAGATTCCGGACGAATCTGACGGATTTGTCTTTAGAAATGTCTCTAGATGTAAGTTAGGCTACAAGTTGAGGGGAGAAAATAAACCTATGACGTATTCCCGCTTAAGGGAGATTTTCATTGAAGCATTGAAACCATTTGTGCCAGATATTAGGCTCTACATATGGTGGCTGATAGCTGCCATCGCATTCGCGCCCTCGCGACCTGTAAATTTGCAAAAATTGTAGGGGCGCGAGTGGCTCAATACTGCCATGTTCGTGCATTCGCGGGGTCGCGATTGCGAGAATGCGCGCGAACACGCGAACGGTACCGTTCGCGCGCGACTGGTGCTCGTTCGCGTTTTCGCGTGTTCTCGCAATCGCGACCCCGCGAATGCGCGAACGGTACCGTTCGCGTGTTCGCGTGTCGCGCAATCGCGCCCTTCAAGAGGGCCCGATTGCGAGAACACGCGAACACGCGAACGAGCACCAGTCGCGCGCGAACGGTACCGTTCGCGTGTTCGCGCCTTCCGGTTCAAAAAGTGTTTGCGCATGTTCAGGGACCATCTCAAAACAGAACAATTGAAATTGTTTGTTTTATTACATTGGGATTAGATTGATAGCCTATATTCTGATCAATGGTGCCCGTTCGCGCGCGAATGGTACCGTTAGCGTGTTCGCGCAATCGCGCCTTCAAAGAGGGCGCGATCGCGCGACACCCGCGAACGCGCGAATGAGCGAATAGGTTAACCAAAAGACTGTACTGTGAAGCCGTGTGAATCTGTCAGTATGTCGGCACCTCTTCCCACTTCCCTTGTATGTGTTGTGATTAATACCATCAGGACTGGAGTCACCTTTACATGTACCTGCCTGACGTCCGGCTCCAGACTTTCACGTCTCTCAGTCCGGCCGGACCACGTCCAGACCCTATTGTCAGCGGTGACCTCCCTCATCACCAAAGGACCCATGAGAGAACTACCTCAGGCCGAGGAGTCCGTAGGATTTTACAGTCCTGTTTTCCGGCCACCAAGGGAACAGACCAGTTACGGATGATCATTGATCTGAGACGACTCAACAGGCGGTTCCTGGCACCTCCCCACACTTACAGCCGAGAGGTGGTGAGAGTGGCAAGTTTCCCCGTTCGGCGTCTTCATCGCCACCGGGCGATTCACCCGTATCACTTCACCAGCTATCTCCTGCCATCATCAGCGGAGAATTCACTTTGTAGTTTACCCGGACGACCAGTGAGTCGTGGACACCAGAGAGGTCGCTTTCCGAGTTTAGATCAGATTTACACTTCAATTAATACAATTACTGGGATTCATACCTCATCCACAGGAATCGGAGTTGGAACCTATTCAGCGGCGCTGACACATTGATGCGGTGTTCGACTCCCTGCAAGAAACAGTACTACCTCCGGAAGATCGCTCGGCCAAGATCCAGATTCTAGGACAAAGATTTTATCCTACCTGTCCCAGTTATTACAGCACGGGCAAGCTCTACTGGGGCTGCTGACATAAGCGCAAGACATCACGCAACGTGGTCGCTTACAGATATGGCCACTACAGTCTCTCTGGCAGCTGTACCTCTGGAGCAAGCCATCAACTCCTGGTTCTGGTGCCCGTCCGGCTTCGCCCGTGCCTGGCTTACTAGCAGGTGCAGTCCAATGTCATGTGCGGAGTCCCACTACACCCGTTGCACCCGGACCACCACCTCTTCACCGACGCGTCACAGACAGGTTGTGGAGAGCACATCATCAAGTTTATTCGTAGCAGGCATTATTTGCTCGGCTTCTGCACAATACAGACATAATCCTTTACGTATTGCATGATGATTTACGTCTAACTTGACCATTATCGCCGCCGTCATTTTGAATTTGGCAGCCAACTTGGAAAATAATTTTACAGATCTTCCTTGAAAACGGACTGGAACATTAATAACAAGCATCGCGGCAAGTTTCATGACCTCAACTAAAGCAATAAACAGTATTATTATCATATTGCTGTATTTGACCATTATATTGGGGGCCATCTTGAATTTGGCGAGCATATTGGGAAAAAATGAGTGGGTTCTTATCAGGAAATGGTCATGACATCCTTGGCTAGTATCATGCCAAGTTTCATGCTTTTACCTCGAAGTGCACAATTCGGCTAGTTTTGTGCACGATATTGCTCCACTATGTACTTTCCGGCACAGTACTGGGAGGATCACACGGTGATGACGGAATTTTCTCAGACAGACTGACGGGTGACGTTGGTGGACTGACCATATTGCCCGAACTATCGTGTTCGAACGGAATATCAGTGTTGGGATCTGGTTCATTGACTTTTCAGAGTTGGACACGGTTACGCCGCTGTAGATCTGTGTTGGTCTGTATCTCATAGGACCGTCCATCTAGGCGCTTTGAAACAGTCGCGGCGTCCCACGCCTTTTTACCCATGGTGGTGGGCTTGACGCGAACTACATCTCCTTCATGCAAGGGGTCCAAGTCTTTGGCCCCTTTGTCATCATACCATGTATTCCTTGAATTTCGGAGTTTCCTACGTCTGAGGTGAAACGATGTGTCCACTAACTGTGGTTGAAGTAGTTTATCAGACATATGCAGGAGTGTGCGTGTTCTCCTACCAAAATTGCGTTGAGCTGGGCTGGCTTCTGCAGTATTTCGAAAGTCTAGGATGGCCAGATATGGGTCGTTTCCACACTCCATGGCCTTTCGAACCAAAACGCTTGGCCATTTTCACAGCTGAGTCTGCCATGCCATTTGACTTAGCATGTGCTGGACTACTTGTCCTGTGTTCGACGTTCCAGTCTTGTTAGAATTGACTGAACTCATCGCTCGAGAACTGCGGACCATTGTCACTTATTACTACAGATGGTGACCCATACCGTGCGAAATGTGCCTTTAACTTCCGTATCACGGTTACGGACTTTGTGTCGGGAAGATGGTCAATCTCCCAAAAGTTACTGAAATAATACTCCGCGACCATGTAGTCCTTGCCCTTAAGTGTGAACAAATCCACGCCCACTTTCTGCCATGGTCGAGCAGCGATCTGGTGTTGCCTGAGTGTTTCTTTCTGATTTGCCCTCGGGTAAGTGTTACACACTTCACATGTTGAAATGTACACCTTCAAGTCTCCGCTCATGCCAGGTCAGTATACACACTCTCTGGTGGCTCTCCACAGTGCTCTCCACAGTTTCGTAGTAATGGCCCCGTTCTAATTTCATAATACGATAGAATGCCCGCGTTCTGCTACATCATAATTCTTCTTGTCTTCTTAATAGCTTATATCTATAATACCATCGTATTCAGCATTATCAACGCTGCAAACGAGCACGTACAGATCGATGGCTGGCTTTGTCTACACGCTGATCGGGTCCATGGAGTAAATTTTTTTCCTGCCTCAGTTATGCCCCTTGGGTGTACCTAAAATTCATGACTCATTTACCGATGGAAATTCTGACAAAAAACTTGCGGGTTGACCCCCACTTTTTTGCCTTTTTAAGTTGATACCGGACCAGGGAACGTGAGATAGAAATTTAATTGGAAATTGAGACGAATTTGATCATTTTTTCGACATTTAAAGGGGTTTTCTAGAAAAAAATAAAGCAAGATAGGAGGGGAGTGTTCGAGATTCATTTTTCTATAACATAGCAGTGCTGTGTCTTAAAATAATAGTTCAATTATGCTCTTTCAGAAAATATATACATATAAGTGATTTTGGTTGAAGATTTTACGACAATTGGTGGCCGGAAAACGGACCCATGGTCTATTCCTTGCCGAATAGAAGAATTCCTGGAGTGCACCCTCTAGCACTACGTAAACAGCATTCGATTCCTGCATGGCATAAGTGGATTGCCTGTTTGATCTCTGGGCGGAGACTGCGGTATTACGACCCTCTCCCCTTTGAATATAAGTCCATCTTTTGCTGAGAGATCATCTCTCGTGTGGAAATATGGCGTTAACTGCACAGGCAGCTCTGGGGTTGTCTCTGGCCAGCCCGACAAGATCGTCTCCCTTAGCATGCACATCACTTGATCCTTCGCTGTGGCATCGCGAATTTTGTCAAGTCTTTCTTGTCGAATCGGAAGATAGGACACCATATTCACTGCCTCAAAAGTGTCGCCGCCTTCTGTTTCTGGCAGATGTGATCGGGAAAGCAAATCGGCTATGTGCATCTCCTTTCCAGGACGATACTCTAACGAGATATCATACTGCTGATCCCTGAGCAACATCCCTTGAAGCCTTTTTGGATCCTGGCCGAGCGGTTTTCGAATGATGAACAGTAAAGGTTTGTGATCGGTGCCGACTACCGTTTGTCGTGCAGAGGTGTAGTGGTGATATTTGACAAGCGAAAAAATAATCGAAAGCATCTCTTTTTCGATCTGGGCGTAGCGCGTTTCGGTAGGGGTTAACACCCTGCTCGTAAATGATATTGGCCTACCATCTCGTAGTAGTGCTGAACCTATACCAGTCTTACTGGCATCACACTGGATGACAAGAGGTTTGTCCTGGTCATAATATGCTACCAGTGGTGCGTTGGTTACCAGTTGTTTCACCCTATCAAACGGATCATCCTGATCGCTCTGGCACTCCAACTCAACATCTTTGTTGGTCAGATGACGAATCGGTTGCAAAGCATCTGATAGGCCTGGCAAGAAACGTGAGAGGTAATTCACCATTCCAGCCAAGCGACGCACTTCTGTCACATTTGTTGGTGGATTCATGTTGACGATTGCCAATAGTTTGTCCGGATCTGGTTTCAACCCCCAAACCCCCCCCCCCCACACACTATTGCTGATCCTATGACCCAGGACTGGTATTTCCGTCTCTCGGAGCTTCGTCTTATCTGGGTTCAGATTTATGACGTCCGGCTCCAGACTTTCACGTCTCTCAGTCCGCCCGGACCACGTCCAGATCCTATTGTCAGCGGTGACCTCCCTCATCACCAAAGGACCCATGCGAGAATTACCTCAGGCCGAGGAGTCCATAGGATTTTACAGTCCTGTTTTCCGGCCACCAAGGGAACATGTTGACGATTGCCAATATTTTGTCCGGATCTGGTTTCAGACACCCCCCCACCCACTCTTGCTGATCCTATGACCCAGGAATGGTAGTCTCTAATAGTTCGAAATGCACTAAGACCTTTTTCAATCCAAATGACAGATATATTTCTGACAGCAAAGCAAGGCCACGACATCAAACCTTGCAATATTGCGCTTGATGATTGTTTAGCACCGAATTCTACATGTAATAATTTCAAAATTTCTAAGTGTGGACACCGTGGATGTCTCACGTGTCCACTTTTTAATACTTCAGCTTCATTTAGTTCCGCGTTAACTGGTAACTCATATTCTGTTAACTCGTATGTTGATCTTAGTTGTTCTACTACAAACTGTATTTACTTAGTTTCCTGTAAGAAGTGTGGTCAACAGTATGTTGGCAAGACCAACCAAAGACTCCATCTTAGGGTGAACGGTCACAGAAAATCCGTAAGGAAAAAGCAATTGCTTATAGGTAGGCATTTTTCTGGACCCGACCATGGCTGGGATAACTTTAGTATTCAGATCATAGACGTCGTCTATCCATCTACTAAGGATTCCCCTTTTGGATTTGAGAGAAAAATCCGAGAGCGGGAATTATTCTGGATGCTAGAACTTGGGTCAGTGTTTCCGTTTGGTTTAAATGATAATGTCAGTGGGTTCGGCAATGCTACAAACCGCCGTTCAAATATATCCAACATTACCCAACTATTTAAACCCCATCAAAGGAGACAACGCAGCCATGGTTGGCGAAGGTTTAATAGTTCGATGATTCACGATCATATCGCTTTAAATTACTTAGTGGGTTTAACTAACGCACCCAATAGTATACATAGCTTACGTACAGTTCTGTATGCGTTACCTCTGAGAGCTTTAAATCAAATAGCCAGAGATATACAGCAATCTGCGTCTTCAGGAAATATAATACCATCAAAAATCAGTAAAGTATGTCAAGATATAGCGTGTTTTCGGTTGTATCGTCCAGTGAACATAATCGAAACCTCTCAAGATCGGCTTTTCTTGAAACTCAACTACTTAGATAAAGGACTGGACATCATTAATTTACCTCGAATCCTGAATGATCCAGAGGTACGCAACGCTGTACCAAACTATTTCAAGTTCACAGAACCTCCTTGCATTTCATATAAGTATACTAAATCTATAGCCACTAAAATATTCAATTACTCCAATGCTGTCAAGGAGTTTGACTGAAAGTTATACACGTCAGGAGGCTATAGTTATGATTGTGAATTGTCAAACTTTATCTATACACCATGCAAACATATTGTGACTGGTGACCTTGATGTGGTGAGTGATAAGGATCTGAAATTACTCCTGATGAAAGGACCTAAATATAGAGAGCCAAGAAGAATAAATCTGAAGGCGGACCAGAAGATAGTCCTGTCTGCATTAGAACAGTACGTTATTGATTGGTCTAAGCGAGAAAAAGTTGAACCTATAGTACTCGCTGATTGGCTGGACCTCACCAAGAGCAAGGTCGTTGAAACAATCCGCCATATTGACAGAAGTTCTCTTCCCCTAGCAAAACAAGTACTGAGACACCTCAATTCGCAAGAAGTTCTAGCAAATCTCCAGAGTAAATTCGTCATAGTCCCAGCAGACAAAGCTCCGAACAATATAATATTCATATGTAAATATTACTATTACCAGGTGCTGGTTAAAGAATTGAGTGTAGACATATCTTCATCAAATACGTCTACTTACTCCCAAACTGCATTTACCCTGGAAGATTTATTTAACAATCACAAAAAGTTTCTCAGGGAAAGAGGTATTTGTCTTCCAACCAATCATAACGACATACCAAAAATATACTGGACTCCCAAATGCATAAATCACCATACAAAGCTAGATTCATAGCTGGTTCTAGAAGCTGCACCACCAAGCTTCTTTCAACCCTATTGACGAGGGCCCTTCAGGAGGTAAAAGCATTTTGGGAAAGGTATTGCGCCACTATTTCTAAGAACTCTGGCGTTGAATGTATGTGGATATTGAAAAACTCAAAATGTCTTACGGAAGAACTTGATGCTAAAGGTCACATACCGTACAGACATGTATCCACATGGGATTTCTCGACTCTCTATACTACAATCCCTCATCAGGACCTTATTGACCGTATAAGTTCATTAATAGTATCTGTGTTCAAGAAAAGTGATCGTAGATATATTAATGTCGGAAGCCATAAAGCATTCTTTAGCTCGACTACATACAAGAGATATCGTTCATGGGATGTTTCTTTGTTTATAGAGTTGCTTGAATTTCTCATTAAAAATATCTATGTGAAATTTGGCAACACAATATATCAACAGCATATAGGTATTCCAATGGATACTAATTGCGCACCCCTGTTGGCTGACCTGTATCTGTTCTCTTATGAATATGACTATATGCAGGCGCTTTCAAAAAACCGATCCATTCAAAGCCCGTTCCTTCTCATTCACCAAACGCTATATAGACGATCTTCTCGCTGTGGATAATCGCTATATAAATGACGCAGTGAAGGATATATATCCACCTTCACTGGATTTGAAGGAAACTACAGATAGCCCTACAGGCACATCATATTTAGATCTATATCTCTATAAAAATGAAGCGGGCATTCTCTCTCGTTGACTTTATGACAAAAGAGATGATTACAATTTCGACATCGTAAACTATCCCTTTCTGGATAGTAATATTCCAGTGGGACCTGCATATGGCGTATACATATCTCGCTTAGTAGCATTTGCTAGATCCTGTGTTAAATGTGACGATTTTAATCAACGTCACAAAACACTGTTGCAGAAACTTATAAAACAGGGCTATTCTACCAAGCGCCTCCACTCAAAGTTTCTCAAATTTGGCGATACATATCGCATGCTGATAGCAAAATACGAACGTAGCGTGCAAGATCTATGGCGCTACGTTTCGTAACATGTGTCTAATTCCGCTTAACCCGGGGCTAGGGGCCGTATGAGCCCATGTACTTCAAGATCCTCATGGTACTCATATGAACAGTCACAATCAAAGCGTGACTGAGGTACATCATTTTTAGATGACTCTATAACGAATATTATGGATTAAGAATACTGATCAGCGATACGGATTTGATATTTTGGAACATCATGGTGTCTTGCCGGCATCATTGAAAACTGTTGACCGCTTCTCTCTTGCAGGAAACAAGCCTATGTTTATGTATACTTTTGTCTTTTTGAATTTGGTACTAATACTGTTATATGGAAATGGAATAGGTCTTTGGATTATGGACGCGGATATTCTCTAATGGACGACGGCTGGATTATGAATGACGGACTAGACGCTTGTAATTATCTGGGTTCAGATTTATGACGTCCGGCTCCAGACTTTCACGTCTCTCAGTCCGCCCGGACCACGTCCAGATCCTATTGTCAGCGGTGACCTCCCTCATCACCAAAGGACCCATGCGAGAATTACCTCAGGCCGAGGAGTCCATAGGATTTTACAGTCCTGTTTTCCGGCCACCAAGGGAACAGACCAGTTACGGATGATCATTGATCTGAGACGACCCAACAGGCGGTTCCTGACACCTCCCCACACTTACAGCCGAGAGGTGGTGCGAGTGGCAAGTTCTCCCGTTCGGCGTCTTCATCGCCACCGGGCGATTCATCCGTATCACTTCACCAGCCATCTCCTGCCATCATCAGCGGAGAATTCACTTAGAAGTTTACCCGGACAACCAGAGAGTCGTGGACACCAGAGAGGTCGCTTTCCGGAGTTTAGATCAGGTTTACATTGCAGTTTATACAATTACTGGGATTCATACCTCATCCATAGGAATCGGAGTTGGAACCTATTCAGCGGCGCTGACAGATTGATGCGGTGTTCGACTCCCTGCAAGAAACAGTACTACTTCCGGAAGATCGCTAGGCCAAGATCCAGATTCTAGGACAAAGACTTTATCCTACCTGTCCCAGTTATTACAGCACTGGCAAGCACTACTGGAACTGCTGACATCAGCGCAAGACATCACGCAACCTGGTCGTTTACAGATACGGCCACTACAGACCCTCTGGCAGCTGTACCTCTGGAGCAAGCCAGCAACTCCTGGTTCTGGTGCCCGTTGACGTCGCCCGTGCCTGGCTTGCTAGCAGGCGCAGTCCAATGTCATGTGTGGAGTCCCACTACACCCGTTGCACCCGGACCACCACCTCTTCACCGGTGCGTCACAGACAGGTTGTGGAGAGCGCATCATCAAGTTTATTCGTAGCAGGTATTATTTGCTGGGTTTCAGCACATTACATTGAATGCACAATACAGACATAATCCTTTACGTATTGTATGATGATTTACGACTAACTTGACCATTATCGTCGCCGCCATTTTGAATTTGGCAGCCACCTTGGAAGATAATTTTACAGATCTTCCTTGAAAACGGACTAGAGCATTAATAACAAGCATCGCGGCAAGTTTCATGTGTCCACTAACTCTGGTTGAAGTAGTGTATCAGACATAGGCAGGAGTGTGCGTGTTCTCCAACCAAGATTTCGTTGAGCTGGACTGGCTTCTGCAGTATTTCGTTAGTCTAGGATGGCAACTTCCCACAATGCCAACATATATCAAAGACCAAAAGGTCTGTACAGGGGACGGGCCTCGGGGACGAAACGTCCACCAGCAGAATCTCGCCATATACAGGTAAAAATTACAACACCTATAAGGGAAGTGGGAAGAGATGCCGACATACTGACAGAGCCACAGGACTTCACAGCATAGTCTTCTGGTTAACATATTCTAAAGCACACAACAAGAATCTAACGATTCGTGATATGTATTTTATCTCAGGTACGTTTTTATTGTACCTGTTCATGTGGCAACTTAGATGACATGACCACACGGCCCCTAGCACCGACATAAGCGGTATTAGATACAAATCTAGAGAGCTATGATGGAAATGCTCTGACAACTCGAATATTGGTAATTGGTGAGCTGTGTCGCTGTGACAACTCGTACACTGGGGATTGGTGAGCTATATCGTCGTCAGATGAAAATGACGGCATTTAACACAACAGACTAGTCTGTAAGACCCGATGTCGACCAAGCTTCCACTTCCTACAATGCCAACTTATATCAAAGACCAAAAGGTCTGTGCAGGGGGCGGGCCTCGGGGACGAAACGTCCACCAGCAGAATCTCGCCATATACAGGTAAAAACCACAACACATATAAGTGAAGTGGGAAGAGGTGCCGACATACTGACAGAGCCACATGACTTCACAGCATAGTCTTCTGGTTAACCTATTCTAAAGCACACAACAAGAATCTAACGATTCGTGATATATGTTGTATCTCAGGTACGCTTTTAGTGTACCTGTTCATGTGGCAACTTGGATGACATGACCACACGGCCCCTAGCACCGGCATAAGCGGTATTAGATACAAATCTAGATAGCTATGATGGAAATGCTCTGACAACTCGTATATTGGTAATTGGTGAGCTGTGGCGCTGTGACAACTCGTACACAGGGGATTGGTGAGCTGTATCGTCGTCAGATGAAAATGACGCCATTTAACACAAAAGACTAGTCTGTAAGGCCCGATGTCGACCCAGCATCAACTTCCCACAATGCTAACATATATCAAAGACCAAAAGGTCTGTGCAGGGGGCGGGCCTCGGGGACGAAACGTCCACCAGCAGAATCTCGCCATATACAGGTAAAAATTACAACACCTATAAGGGAAGTGGGAAGAGGTGCCGAAATACTGACAGAGCCACATGCCTTCACAGCATAGTCTTCTAGTTAACATATTCTAAAGCGCACAACAAGAATCTAACGATTCGTGATATATGTTGTATCTCAGGTACGCTTTTAGTGTACCTGTTCATGTGGCAACTTAGATGACATGACCACACGGCCCCTAGCACCGGCATTAGCGGTATTAGATACAAATCTAGAGAGCTATGATGGAAATGCTCTGACAACTCGTATATTGGTAATTGGTGAGCCGTGTCGCTGTGACAACTCGTACACAGGGGATTGGTGAGCTGTATCGTCGTCAGATGAAAATGACGGCATTTAACACAAAAGACTAGTCTGTAAGACCCGATGTCGACCCAGCTTCCACTTCCCACAATGCCAACTTATATCAAAGACCAAAAGGTCTGTGCAGGGGGCGGGCCTCGGGGACGAAACGTTCACCAGCAGAATCTCGCCATATACAGGTAAAAACCACAACACATATAAGGGAAGTGGGAAGAGGTGCCGACATACTGACAGAGCCACATGACTTCACAGCATAGTCTTCTGGTTAACCTATTCTAAAGCACACAACAAGAATCTAACGATTCGTGATATATGTTGTATCTCAGGTACGCTTTAGTGTACCTGTTCATGTGGCAACTTAGATGACATGACCACACGGCCCCTAGCACCGGCATAAGCGGTATTAGATACAAATCTAGAGAGCTATGATGGAAATGCTCTGACAACTCGTATATTGGTAATTGGTGAGCTGTGGCGCTGTGACAACTCGTACACAGGGGATTGGTGAGCTGTATCGTCGTCAGCTGAAAATGACGGCATTTAACACAAAAGACTAGTCTGTAAGGCCCGATGTCGACCCAGCATCAACTTCCCACAATGCTAACATATATCAAAGACCAAAAGGTCTGTGCAGGGGGCGGGCCTCGGGGACGAAACGTCCACCAGCAGAATCTCGCCATATACAGGTAAAAATTACAACACCTATAAGGGAAGTGGGAAGAGGTGCCGAAATACTGACAGAGCCACATGACTTCACAGCATAGTCTTCTAGTTAACATATTCTAAAGCGCACAACAAGAATCTAACGATTCGTGATATATGTTGTATCTCAGGTACGCTTTTAGTGTACCTGTTCATGTGGCAACTTAGATGACATGACCACACGGCCCCTAGCACCGGCATTAGCGGTATTAGATACAAATCTAGAGAGCTATGATGGAAATGCTCTGACAACTCGTATATTGGTAATTGGTGAGCCGTGTCGCTGTGACAACTCGTACACAGGGGATTGGTGAGCTGTATCGTCGTCAGATGAAAATGACGGCATTTAACACAAAAGACTAGTCTGTAAGACCCGATGTCGACCCAGCTTCCACTTCCCACAATGCCAACTTATATCAAAGACCAAAAGGTCTGTGCAGGGGGCGGGCCTCGGGGACGAAATGTCCACCAGCAGAATCTCGCCATATACAGGTAAAAATTACAACACCTATAAGGGAAGTGGGAAGAGGTGCCGAAATACTGACAGAGCTACATGACTTCACAGCATAGTCTTCTGGTTAACCTATTCTAAAGCGCACAACAAGAATCTAACGATTCGTGATATGTGTTGTATCTCAGGTACGCTTCTATTGTACCTGTTCATGTGGCAACTTAGATGACATGACCACACGGCCCCTAGCACCGGCATAAGCGGTATTAGATACAAATCTAGAGAGCTATGATGGAAATGCTCTGACAACTCGTATATTGGTAATTGGTGAGCTGTGTCGCTGTGACAACTCGTACACAGCGGATTGGTGAGCTGTATCGTCGTCAGATGAAAATGACGGCATTTAACACAAAAGACTAGTCTGTAAGGCCCGATGTAAACCCAGCATCAACTTCCCACACATCCACCAGCAAAATGTCGCCATATACAGGTAAAAATTACAACACATATAAGGGAAGTGGGAAGAGGTGCCGAAATACTGACAGAGCCACATGACTTCACGGCATAGTCTTCTGATTAACCTATTCTAAAGCACACAACAAGAATCTAACGATTCGTGATATGTGTTGTATCTCAGGTACGCTTTTATTGTACCTGTTCATGTGGCAACTTAGATGACATGACCACACGGCCCCTAGCACCGGCATAAGCGGTATTAGATACAAATCTAGAGAGCTATGTCGCTGTGACAACTCATACACTGGGGATTGATGAGTCTTTTCCCCTTTGCTTGTCTAAATTTTCTGGGCTTGCTAAATATAGTTATGGGACACATCCATGCAGTACCCGAGGGGGGTATTAGTCTGCCCTTTATTTAAACTCTCGTTTTTATCGTTTGTTTATTTCATAATTTATTTCCTCCAACAGTTAAATGAACAACGTTCATTTGGCAAAATTTGGACATGCATGATTGAAATTTATGAGTAAATTAATGTTTTGCTTTGCCACACATCAATGTTAATTGGATGTTGTTTGTACCTTATGTAGGTGACTGTCAAACAGAAACTGGGATGCTATCAAGGCCCAACTCAACCGAGAGCGCAAGTGCTATCATAACCAGTTCGATCAATAGTGAACTGAAAAATGATTTCTTTCATACTGGCACATGTGACATTCGTGTTACTCCATGCTTGACGGGGCTAGAGAGGGACTTAGTCCATCCATTTGTCTGTTCGTTCATCTTTTCATTGATCAGCTTATTATCCGGGAACTGGGAGACAAAGTGAAAAACTTGAGACTTGAAAATAAAAGCCCATGGGCAAAATGAGTTTATAAATGTAAATTGAGAGAGGATGGAAATTTATTCAAAGAGAAAGGGAAAATGATGGTCTACACTGCCATGGACAAGAAAACTTTTGACGAAATTCACAAAGGTTTGGCAGACAAGGCCAGGAAATTCAGGTACTTAAAATGTTTACAGAGAACAGTAAATGCAATCAGCGTGGTTTAAACCTGGTCCAGCTCGAGTAATGACAACAAAGAATGAATACTTTGTGGAACTGATGAAAATCAAAACTGGGGTCCATATGGAAAGTCTTGGGGATCTGTTCGAGCTGAGCAAGCCCAGGTAACCAGGGTGTGTTTCACATGGTGGCGATTTCTGCCCCTGTACTGGGTTGTCTGGTGTACAATCAAGAACGAACGAGCCATTTTTAAAACTGTTCCAGAGGCATTCCTTCCACCCCCTTTGTCGAGCATGATGACAAGCACATCGACAGACGTACTGCATTAGGAGGATAGTGGAAGGATGGTGAAGGCTAGTGAGAAGATGATGAAATGAGCGAGTGAATAGAATTTAACGTCGCTTTCAACACTTTTCCAGTTTATATCACATCGGTTTGCATGTCTGCATGCGACATAGCGGTCCCAATGCGGCGTTTTTTGGGCTACGTCAGCTATAGCCGGCGAAATCCTATTGAACTTTCGAACGATTTCCTTGGACATTTTGTTTTATCTGAAAGAATACATGCAGATCCGGAAAAAGAAACATCAGCAAAAGAAGTCAGGAGTTTTCCATTTTAGAGAGGTAGATCCCTCTAGCATGTTTACCGACACACAACCCACACCGAATGCGACAGTTTTATATACCGGTACTACATATTTGCCTGTTTCGGTAGAACTGGAGAGGAACCTCGCTGGTCTGAAAGATAACCGTATCATCTTAGAATGATCTCTGACGATAATAGTAGGGTCACCGTATTTAAACTCACATTGACCTTTGACCTCAAAAATTTGCATATTGGGGAAAAAGCTCCGAACACAGAAGAGCTCCAATTTTTGCTTGGACAGCCAATCAGAAGCGAGTATTTTGACCTCTGCTGGGAAGGCCAGGTCACATGACTTTTGACCTCGAATTCCTTCGTGGTGATGTGGTCTGGCGGTGATGCGGTCTGCCTCCGCGGACACAAAGTAGTCCCACGGGGAAAATGCATAGAATGCATGTATGGACCCTGGGGCGTACATGTACTTACATGTACTGACCTTCAACATCCGGACAGGAGATATATTTGAATGTAGAAATAATCAACAAATGCGCAAAACTGATTCTCTCTTAGCGCGGCTGGTACATTTTACCCCCGCCGCAAAAGCAAGCAGTGTTGCCTGGCTTGCGCGTGCAGCAACGGTTGAACTGTTGACCTATTTTTTATTCACAAGCCCCAGATGGTCAGGTACTGTGAGGTATGAATGTCGTTGCAAAACCCGCGCCTGCCTGGATTTCTACGATAGTTTACAGCTAGAACGTACAGATGTACTGATTGGATTGGATTATATACGCTGACAAATTTATGGTAAGTACCGGTCTGATTGTTCATTCTGTTGTGCTACCGAAAATGTTTTCACTAGGTCATGTCGTGCTCATTTCATTTCATAACTTAACCCTACCTGGCCTAGGGGGAGCCATTATGGCCCCCTACCAAACTTTCTGCACTATCTCCAGAACGGCAAACAATGGAGAGCTGAAACTCCGTGACTTTATAGTTTATCTTATTGCGGTCATTTTGAGCCTATTTGCATAACCCCCTGAGCAGAGGATCATGGGTAAATTTAAGATGGCGGCCACGTGGTGTACCAGAAAAAAGTGATGTTTTTGTCATATTTCTTCAAAATTTCTGCTTTTCCGCGATGAAAAGTGGGCAAAAACTATTTTATTTCATATCACATTAATATTTGCTAATTTTTCATGCAGTTTTTGTGGAGAAATTGCAAAAACAAAAAATTCGGAAAATCTGACCAAAATATCGACCCAAAAATGGCGTTTTTGAAAATGACGTCACTGTGACGTCATCAAAGCGACCATCTTGGATTTTTTAACATTTTCTGGTAGAGCTTGACCCAAGGGTATAGTGTAATAAGTTTCAGCCCCTAGCTCAAGGGGTAAGAAAAATAATTAGGGGGGGGCCGTTTCGCCCCCCCCCCCCAGGTTTGGACAGGCCCCAAAAAGTCCAGGCCAGATAGGGTTAATACGTTAACAATGATAGCAAAGATGTGTATGAGTTAAGTTACCAATTTATTTCTGTAGCGGGTAATAATTTTATCCGAAATTAAATATAATAACTCTGCATTCAACACGCACTCAAAAACTTCCAATTTAAGAACTATGCATACATGCCTGCATAATCCAAATAGATCGCGTACTGTACGGTACGTTTCACGTAAAATTCAAAATCGAGACGAAAGAATGTTGTCAAATGTTTACGATAGGGGCGAACACAGCTCGAAGAGCGACCAGATGTTCAGACCTGGAACTGAGAAATGTATGGTAGGCCTACTTCAGTTGAGTTTTGTGTTACACTGCATATTAAAATTGAATGTACCGCCAAAAAAATGTGCCCCAATGAATAGACCACAAGAAAATTCTGATTCTTTCAGTGCAGTGAAATAAAATATTTTATTGATTTTTTTATACATATTTCTTGCCCAAGATTAACCACAGGAATATGAGAACTAATGAGCTGGAGGTGGTGTTCCCCAGCGTGAAGAAGTTGACCTACATGTCACGTGCTTGCCATGGGTACGGTACCGGGAAACTGACATTTCCAACACGAGTAGGTTCGCGTTTGTCTGCATTTGTGGACGAAGGACTAAGAAGAACGAAGTTTTATTATATGTGTTTTTCTCATACAGATTAGCTTGCAGTTTAGGGCTGGAAATGGAATGGTTCAGATATCGACTGCCTTTGCACTCATTCAGTGTATCACGGGAAGAATGTTTCTGTGTTATATTGCAGGGGGAGGTAAACGCACTCTCCCTCAACCGGGATCAGCTGTTTCACGATGCAGTATTTTTTGGTTTCCTACTGACCAATATTTATACCATTTGGTGTTTTAGCAAGATCCCCCGGTACTAATTCCTAACAATCACAAACACTATTTTAACTATTGTATAAGTAATTAAAATGTCTTGACGTGTCTACCAGTTATCCTGTTCATTCTGTATGACATCTCCATTAACAGTAGGGAGTCTTACCTAAATAACAATAAAAGATTACCTTAGCCTAAAATGACTGTCCGACTATAATTGGCACCTGGCTTCTGTCTTGCAACAGCTTGTCAGAAATCAAAATTTTTCAAATAATCGACGCATTGTACTATTCAAATGTTGTTTGTGTTTGTTAAACAAAAGTCCAGCAGATGCTATGTTCTAAGAGATACTAGGTTTGAGTCCTAGGGCATTTAAAAAAACAACCCTTTTATATTTACGGAATAGCACGCGTCATTATTTTTATTCCGCAGTACCTTTTCAACGCTTTTTTGGTCATAATCATATCGCACCATTTAGTACCATATCCTACCGTTAGCATGTTTTTCATCACTAAAATGACATAATTGTCCTTCGGAATACCAGGTGACTTCTAACCAGCACAGAATATGCTGAATATGCTGAGAGAGAGTGTGGGTTATAATTTCCAGCATAATAAAGCTAACTATGGCTCCTAATTCTGTAGAAGTAACATTTGTGTCAAAATTGCATATATCTCTATACATGTATTCAATTCATCATCATTCAATGATTCATAATTCTTTAATTCGCCATTCTACAAGCCACCATTATCCTTCAATTCACCATTAATTAATTCACTGTTCTGGGATTCACCATTATTATTCAGTTCACCATTATATAACTCACGATTATTCAAAAATTCACCATTATTCTACTTTGTGCATGTCCATGTATTCTGTGCATTACAAGCATCTTGTCCGTCATTCATAATTCAGCCGTCGTCCATTAGAGAATATCCGCGTCCATAATCCAAAGACCTATTACATATTCTATATAACAGTATTAGCACCAAATTCAAAAAGACAATCATAGTATACATAAACATAGGCTTGTTTCCTGCAAGAGAGAATCGGTCAACAGTTTTCAATGATGCCGGCAAGACATCATGATGTTCCAAAAATATCAAATCCGTATCGCTGATCAGTATTCTTAATCCATAATATTTGTTGTAAAGTCGTCATCTAAAGAATGATGTATCTCAGTCACGCTTTGATGGTGACTGTTCATATCAGTACCATGAGGATCTTGAAGTACATGGGTTCATACGGCCCCTAGCCCCGGGTTAAGCGGAATTAGACACAAGTTACGAAACGTAACGCCATAGATCTTGCACGCTACGCTCGTACTTTGCTATCAGCATGCGATATGTATCGCCAAATTTGAGAAACTTTGAATGGAGGCGCTTGGTGGTGTAGCCCTGTTTTATAAGTTTCTGTAACAATGTTTTGTGACGTTGATTAAAATCGTCACATTTAACACAGGATATAGCAAATGCTACTAGGCGTGATATGTATACGCCATATGCAGGTCCCACTGGAATATTACTGTCCAGAAAGGGATAGTTTACGATGTCAACTCTTTTGTCATACAATCGACGAGAGAGAAGGCCCGCTTCATTTTATAGAGATATAGGTCTAAATACGATGTGCATGTAGGGTTATCTGTAGTTTCCTTCAAATCCAGTGAAGGTGGATATATATCCCTCACTGCGTCATTTATATAGTGATTATCCACAGCGAGAAGATCGTCTATATAGCGTTTGGTGAATGAGAAGGAACGGGCTTTGAATGGATCGGCTTTTGAAAGCGCCTGCATCTAGTCATATTCATAAGAGAACAGATATCCATGTCCATGTATTCTTTGCATATCCCTGTACATGTATACATACCCCGTTCATGTTCATCAAAATACACTGTCCATGTCACTATATATTGTACAATATTTGTCCTGTGTTTACAATATCTGTCCTGTGTTATACCATATCTGTCCTGTGTTATACCATATATGTCCTGTGTTATATCTCCAATATACGAGTTGTTACAGCGAAGCAGCTCACCAATTACCAGTATACGAGTTGTCAGAGCATTTCCATCATAGCTCTAGATTTGTATCTAATACCGCTTATGCCGGTGCTAGGGGCCGTGTGGTCATATCATCCAAGTTGCCACATGAACAGGTACAATAAAAGCGTACCTGAGATACAACAGATCTCATGAATCGTTAGATTCTTGGTATGTGCTTTAGTATAGGTTAACCAGAAGACTATTCTGTGAAGTCATGTGACGCAGTCAGTATGTCGGCACCTCTTCCCACTTCCCTTATATGTGTTGTAATGTAATACAATATTTGTCCTGTACTATACCATATCTGTCCTGTGTTATACCAAATCTGTGCTGTATTATACCATATCTGCCTGTATTATACCATATCTGTCCTGTGTTATACCATATTTGTCCTGTGTTTACAATATCTGTCATGTATTATATCAAATATGTGCTGTGTTATACCAAATCTGTCGTGTGCTGTACCATATCTGTCCTGTGTTATGCCATATCTGTCCTGTGTTATACCATATCTTTGCTGTATTATACCATATCTGGCCTGCATTATATCAAATCTGTGCTGTATTATACCATATCTATCCTGTGTTTACAATATTTGTCATGTATTATACCATATCTGTCCTGTGTTTACCATATTTTACTGTATTATACCATATCTGTCCTGTGTTATACCACATCTGTGCTGCATTACCATATTTGTCCTGTGTTTACAATATTTGTCATGTATTATATCAAATATGTGCTGTGTTATACCATATTTGTCCTGTATTATACCATATCTGTCCTGTACAAAATTTTGCAACTAGAAAATCTTAATATATATCTTTGTCTACTAGTGGTTCACAAATTTTTCCATCATCCACGCAAGCTACCATTAAATTTTCGGGCATATTTCAGGAAACAATCGGAAATACACCGTTACAGTACACGGGGTCAAAAACTTAACTTGTACAGACCGATCTATTATTCAAATTTATCTTTCTATTCTCTCAAAACCAAAGGCTCTAGAGAGTGAAACAAATTACCTGCATCGATGAAATGTATCGATTCCATTTCCTTATTTAAATCCAGATTGAAAGAATATTTCATTGGAAACTGACCTACCTCACGCTATGAGTACATATGTGCATTCTCTTTTTGTATTATTCTTTTTACCATCCATTAGTTATTCTGGAGTCAGTTTGTTTTTCTGGGATAGAACAAGCCCCTTGAGGTTTTATTCCCGCTACTTGTCTCGTCTGGCGTGTATATTACTTCTAATATTATATTGCAACTACTGTTTCTTTCATCACTGCCCTTACAGATCCTGTATACATTCATTGTTGAATAAAGTCAAATCAAGCACGCCTGCGCGGTGCAATGTCCGACCCTCTCCGGGACAATAGATAGCCTTTATCCGCCCTCCCGAAGCACCCATGGAATGCACAGGGTCCCCGACAAGATCGCCAGCACTATGGGTGCACTCCAGGGATTCTTCCATTCAGCATGATATAGACTATGGGTCCGTTTTTCGGTCACCAGTTGTCGTAAAACCTTCAACCCAAATCACTTATATGTATATATTTTCTGAAAGAGCATGATGAAACTATTATTTTAAGATATAACACTGCTATATTATAGAAAAATTAAACTCGAACATTCTCCTCCATGCTTGCTTCATTTTTCCTAGAAAACCCCTTAGAAATGTCGAAAAATGGTCAAATTCGGCTCAATTTCCAGAAAAATCTGTAAGAGCGATTTCAATTAAACTTCTTACTCACGTTCCCTGGTCCGGTCTCAACTTAAAAGGCAAACAAAAGTGGGTGTCAACCTGCCCGTTTTTTGTCAGATTTTCTTCCCGTAAATGAGTCCCGATTTTTAGGCACACCCAAGGGGCATAACTGAGGCAGGACAAAATTTACTCCATGATCCCGATCAGCGTGTAGACGAAGCCAGCACTCGATTTGTACGTACTCGTTTGCTGCGTTGATAATGCTGAATAGGATGGTATTATAGATATAAGCTATTAAGAAGACAATAAGAATTATGATGTAGCAGAACAAGGGCAGTCTATCGTATTATGAAATTAGACCGGGGCCATTACTACGAAACTGTGGAGGGCCACCTTAAGGGGCATGGTGTTTTTTTCGAAATTAATTATTCACATTTATCGTAATCTGGGAGTGTTTCCGAGTATGACGGTATACAACACTTGCCAGTTATACATATTATTGTGGGAAATCCGACTGATAACTTTCCCCCTACCCCATCTTTGTTTTGATCACTTTTGCCAACTCTAGCAGGATTTTCGATGACAAAACTCAAAATTAACCCATTTACTCTTAATAATGGACATCCATTCGGCAATATGAAGGCCGTGGTTGCTTTTCCGCTTTTCAATGATAGCAGCAACGCGGGGAAAATGCAAAATAGAGATGTAACCATGTCAAATTATTGGTAATTTTGCACTAAATTTTCTCCTAGAAACATGGGAAATACTTCAGAAACTTGAGAAATAATTGGTAAAACCTCAATGATATACATCCATTCCATCCTTTATGGACTGTTAATGGGTTCTCTTATAAAGAAAATTTACACTGGTAAATTTATGTCATTCTGATAGGACCTCGTTCTGCCATAATATCCACCGAAATCTCATCTCAGGGGGAGATAACTCCTGTATGGAATACAGTATGCAATAACCTCAATAGTATACTAATGGACACACTGTGGATTATTTTAATCGAACTCCTGGTCTTCTTTCCATCTGCTTCCGAAAATAGCGCTTCAGGTGTAACTATGCAGTCAAAATTGAACAATCTGGCGTAATGACAAATCTCCGCTCCGTAACGGAGTCTACATTGAGATAATGCATAGACTCCACTATTATGCCTTAAAGGGTGCACTCCAGGGATTCTTCCATTCGGCATGGAATAGACTATGGGTCCGTTTTTCGGTCACCAGTTGTCGTAAAACCTTCAACCCAAATCACTTATATGTATATATTTTCTGAAAGAGCATGATGAAACTATTATTTTAAGATATAACACTGCTATATTATAGAAATATTAAACTCGAACATTCTCCTCCATGCTTGCTTCATTTTTTCTAGAAAACCCCTTAAAAATGTCGAAAAATGGTCAAATTCGACTCAATTTCCAGAAAAATCTGTAAGAGCGATTCCAATTAAACTTCTTACTCACGTTTCCTGGTCCGGTCTCAACTTAAAAAGGCAAACAAAAGTGGGTGTCAACCTGCCCGTTTTTTGTTAGATTTTCTTCCCGTAAATGAGTCCCGATTTTTAGGCACACCCAGGGGGCATAACTGAGGCAGGACAAAATTTACTCCATGATCCCGATCAGCGTGTAGACGAAGCCAGCACTCGATTTGTACGTACTCGTTTGCTGCGTTGATAATGCTGAATAGGGTGGTATTATAGATATAAGCTATTAAGAAGACAATAAGAATTATGATGTAGCAGAACAAGGGCAGTCTATCGTATTATGAAATTAGACCGGGGCCATTACTACGAAACTGTGGAGGGCCACCTTAAGGGGCATGGTGTTTTTTTCGAAATTAATTATTCACATTTATCGTAATCTGGGAGTGTTTGCGAGTATGACGGTATACAACACTTGCCAGTTATACATATTATTGTGGGAAATCCGACTGATAACTTTCCCCCTACCCCATCTTTGTTTTGATCACTTTTGCCAACTCTAGCAGGATTTTCGATAACAAAACTCAAAATTAACCCATTTACTCTTAATAATGGACATCCATTCGGCAATATGAAGGCCGTGGTTGCTTTTCCGCTTTTCAATGATAGCAGAACGCGGGGAAAATGCAAATTAGAGATGTAACCATGTCAAATTATTGGTAATTTTGCACTAAATTTTCTCCTAGAAACATGGGAAATACTTCAGAAACTTGAGAAATAATTCGTAAAACCTCAATAATATACATCCATTCCATCCTTTATGGACTGTAAATGGGTTCTCTTGTAAAGAAAATTTACACTGGTAAATTTATATCATTCTGATAGGACCTCGTTCTGCCATAATATCCACCGAAATCTCATCTCAGGGGGAGATAACTCCTGTATGGAATACAGTATGCAATAACCTCAATAGTATACTAATGGACACACTGTGGATTATTTTAATCGAACTCCTGGTCTTCTTTCCACCTGCTTCCGAAAATAGCGCTTCAGGTGTAACTATGCAGTCAAAATTGAACAATCTGGCGTAATGACAAATCTCCGCTCCGTAACGGAGTCTACATTGAGATAATGCATAGACTCCACTATTATGCCTTAAAGGGTGCACTCCAAGGATTCTTCCATTCGGCATGGAATAGACTATGGGTCCGTTTTTCGGTCACCAGTTGTCGTAAAACCGTCAACCCAAATCACTTATATGTATATATTTTCTGAAAGAGCATGATGAAACTATTATTTTAAGATATAACACTGCTATATTATAGAAAAATTAAACTCGAACATTCTCCTCCATGCTTGCTTCATTTTTCCTAGAAAACCCCTTAAAAATGTCGAAAAATGGTCAAATTCGACTCAATTTCCAGAAAAATCTGTAAGAGCGATTCCAATTAAACTTCTTACTCACGTTCCCTGGTCCGGTCTCAACTTAAAAAGGCAAACAAAAGTGGGTGTCAACCTGCCCGTTTTTTGTCAGATTTTCTTCCCGTAAATGAGTCCCGATTTTTAGGCACACCCAAGGGGCATAACTGAGGCAGGACAAAATTTACTCCATGATCCCGATCAGCGTGTAGACGAAGCCAGCACTCGATTTGTACGTACTCGTTTGCTGCGTTGATAATGCTGAATAGGATGGTATTATAGATATAAGCTATTAAGAAGACAATAAGAATTATGATGTAGCAGAACAAGGGCAGTCCATCGTATTATGAAATTAGACCGGGGCCATTACTACGTAACTGTGGAGGGCCACCTTAAGGGGCATGGTGTTTTTATCGAAATTAATTATTCACATTTATCGTAATCTGGGAGTGTTTCCGAGTATGACGGTATACAACACTTGCCAGTTATACATATTATTGTGGGAAATCCGACTGATAACTTTCCCCCTACCCCATCTTTGTTTTGATCACTTTTGCCAACTCTAGCAGGATTTTCGATGACAAAACTCAAAATTAACCCATTTACTCTTAATAATGGACATCCATTCGGCAATATGAAGGCCGTGGTTGCTTTTCCGCTTTTCAATGATAGCAGCAACGCGGGGAAAATGCAAAATAGAGATGTAACCATGTCAAATTATTGGTAATTTTGCACTAAATTTTCTCCTAGAAACATGGGAAATACTTCAGAAACTTGAGAAATAATTGGTAAAACCTCAATGATATACATCCATTCCATCCTTTATGGACTGTTAATGGGTTCTCTTATAAAGAAAATTTACACTGGTAAATTTATGTCATTCTGATAGGACCTCGTTCTGCCATAATATCCACCGAAATCTCATCTCAGGGGGAGATAACTCCTGTATGGAATACAGTATGCAATAACCTCAATAGTATACTAATGGACACACTGTGGATTATTTTAATCGAACTCCTGGTCTTCTTTCCATCTGCTTCCGAAAATAGCGCTTCAGGTGTAACTATGCAGTCAAAATTGAACAATCTGGCGTAATGACAAATCTCCGCTCCGTAACGGAGTCTACATTGAGATAATGCATAGACTCCACTATTATGCCTTAAAGGGTGCACTCCAGGGATTCTTCCATTCGGCATGGAATAGACTATGGGTCCGTTTTTCGGTCACCTGTTGTCGTTAAACCTTCAACCCAAATCACTTATATGTATATATTTTCTGAAAGAGCATGATGAAACTATTATTTTAAGATATAACACTGCTATATTATAGAAAAATTAAACTCGAACATTCTCCTCCATGCTTGCTTCATTTTTCCTAGAAAACCCCCTAAAAATGTCGAAAAATGGTCAAATTCGACTCAATTTCCAGAAAAATCTGTAAGAGCGATTCCAATTAAACTTCTTACTCACGTTCCCTGGTCCGGTCTCAACTTAAAAAGGCAAACAAAAGTGGGTGTCAACCTGCCCGTTTTTTGTCAGATTTTCTTCCCGTAAATGAGTCCCGATTTTTAGGCACACCCAGGGGGCATAACTGAGGCAGGACAAAATTTACTCCATGATCCCGATCAGCGTGTAGACGAAGCCAGCACTCGATTTGTACGTACTCGTTTGCTGCGTTGATAATGCTGAATAGGATGGTATTATAGATATAAGCTATTAAGAAGACAATAAGAATTATGATGTAGCAGAACAAGGGCAGTCTGTCGTATTATGAAATTAGACCGGGGCCATTACTACGAAACTGTGGAGGGCCACCTATGCCTATGTTAAATGGCCAGTGGGGAACCCTCAGTTTTCCTCCAGAACCGTATTGGCACGAAAAAATACATGAAACCATGGAACTTATAGTAATAAACTTAATCTATAGGTGTTGGACGAGCCTCCACTCGCCCTCTTCCTGGTCTTTACCCGCACTTCGAACTTCTATAGTTTTTTCATTCCACTTGTTGCTCTTGTAACTTGCCATCTTAATTTTTCGTCAAAATTTTTGTGCTGGAAGGCCTGCTCTTAACCTAGGCCAAAACATGTACTTGTTCTGTGGGCTGATTTCATTGGCTCTCTATTTTACTGCAGTGCTCTTGCTTTGTTTTTTGGACATTCATTGGTTACATTTGGCCCCATCCTAGGCCACTGATTGGCTACTTTTTCAGCCCATTCATTGACTGGCCAGTTTGATTGAATCCCATATTGGGCATTCATGGCCGCTTGTTTTATGCTTACACAGAAAACACACAAGACAGGGTATTTTGGTGAGATCTCATTGTTTTATTCAGTGAACAACAACAACGTGAGAACAACCACGTGAAAAAAACTGAAGCCCAGAACAGGGGCCTTGTACATTAAAATCGATAGAACTTAAGCCCAGAACGGGGCTTGTGCATTGAAATGATCGGCGGCCCAGTCATATACGAGTACATCTCGGTCCTCGGCCTTGAGGTACTCGTCAAACATCTGTACGATGGTAGATAAGGTTCTTCCCCGGCATCGATGGTACAGGTAGAACAAGCAATATTGTCCGCACACGCTACTGAACTGATTCTGCACAATGTAGATGATGCTGAGCCGTCGATGATGGCTGCCTTTGGTAAAGAGTTGGGTGACATGCGCATCCGTCTCCGCCATGAGATCATCCAGAACCACCAAGGTGTCCGGCTCTAAATCGGTCAAGTTGGGTAGCCCTTCCACGAACGTGATGTGGGGCATTGCTGTATACGCCGCCTGCCATTCTAGTTAACACCACACAACCCGGGCAGTGGGTGGGGTGATCATGCTGTCGGTGTGTTGAAGGAGCTTCCTGACGAAGTGTGTTTTGCCGGAACCCGTCGGTCCTGCGATGACGCAAGTGAAGGGGTGTTGCTACCAGGGGTCCATGGTTGGAGGAGTATCTGCTGTCGTGGGAACCCGCTCTTGTAAATTTGGTACGAGTGAACCGGGCTGGTGGTGGGTACAACAACAACGTCGGTGGCCGTTGTCGATGGGCGTTCACTGTGAGAGATGAAATCCGGTAGGATTTCAGACGTAGTGGATGTACTTGGTGGAGGTGTTGACCTAAACTGTATACTCGGTGTGGAGCTCGATGTGGATTGTACACGTGGTGTGGTGATGGTGACTGGGCTCGTTTCCATCACGGGGATGACTGGTGTAGAGAAGGTCTGTAGACTGGTTTGACTGCCACTCACAGCTGGTGTCTTTGACCCAGCATCAACTTCCCACAAATGCCAACATATATCAACGACCAAAAGGTCTGTACAGGGGCGAGCCTCGGGGACGAAACGTCCACCAGCAGAATCTCGCCATATACAGGAAAAAATTACAACACATATAAGGGAAGTGGGAAGAGGTGCCGACATACTGACTGGGTCACATGACTTCACAGAATAGTCTTCTGGTTAACTTATTCTAAAGCACATACCAAGAATCTAACGATTCGTGATATGTGTTGTATCTCAGGGACGCTTTTATTGTACCTGTTCATGTGGCAACTTGGATGATATGACCACACGGCCCCTAGCACCGGCATAAGCGGTATTAGATACAAACAGCTAGAGAGCTGAATGATGGAAATGCTCTGACAACTCGTATACTGGTAATTGGTGAGCTGCTTCGCTGTGACAACTCGTTCATTGGCGATTGGTGAGCTGTATCGTCGTCAGATGTAAATAACGGCAATTAACATAAAAGACTAGTCTGTAAGGCCCGATGTCGACCCAGCATCAACTTCCCACAAATGCCAACATATATCAAAGACCAAAAGGTCTGTACAGGGGGCGGGCCTCGGGGACGAAACGTCCACCAGCAGAATCTCGCCATATACAGGAAAAAATTACACCACATATAAGGGAAGTGGGAAGAGGTGCCGACATACTGACTGCGTCACATGACTTCACAGAATAGTCTTCTGGTTAACCTATTCTAAAGCACAAACCAAGAATCTAACGATTCGTGATATGTGTTGTATCTCAGGTACGCTTTTATTGCACCTGTTCATGTGGCAACATGGATGATATGACCACACGGCTCCTAGCACCGGCATAAGCGGTGTTAGATACAAATATAGAGAGCTATGATGGAAATGCTCTGACAACTCGTATACTGGTAATTGGTGAGCTGTTTCGCTGTGACAACGCGTACATTGGCGATTGGTGAGCTGTATCGTCGTCAGATATAAATGACGGCAATTAACACAAAAGACTAGTCTGTAAGGCCCGATGTCGACCCAGCATCAACTTCCCACAAATTCCAACATATATCAAAGACCAAAAGGTCTGTACAGGGGGCGTGTCTCGGGAACGAAACGTCCACCTCAGAATCTCGCCATATACAGGTAAAAATTACAACACATATAAGGGAAGTGGGAAGAGGTGCCGACATACTGACTGCGTCATATGACTTCACAGAATAGTCTTCTGGTAAACCTATTCTAAAGCACATACCAAGAATCTAACGATTCGTGATATGTGCTGTATCTCAGGTACGCTTTTATTGCACCTGTTCATGTGGCAACATGGATGATATGACAACATGGCCCCTAGCACCGGCATAAGCGGTATTAGATGCAAATCTGGAGAGCTATGATGGAAATGCTCTGACAACTCGTATACTGGTAATTGGTGAGCTGTTTCGCTGTGACAACGCGTACATTGGCGATTGGTGAGCTGTATCGTCGTCAGATGTAAATGACGGCAATTAACATAAAAGACTAGTCTGTAAGGCCCGATGTCGACCCAGCATCAACTTCCCACAAATGCCAACATATATCAAAGACCAAAAGGTCTGTACAGGGGGCGGGCCTCGGGGACGAAACGTCCACCAGCAGAATCTCGCCATATACAGGAAAAAATTACAACACATATAAGGGAGTGGGAAGAGGTGTCGACATACTGACTGCGTCACATGACTTCACAGAATAGCCCTCTGGTTAACCTATTCTAAAGCACATACCAAGAATCTAACGATTCGTGATATGTTGTATCTCAGATACGCTTTTATTGTACCTGTTCATGTGGCAACTTGGATGACATGACCACACGGTCCCTAGCACCTGCATAAGCGGTATTAGATACAAATCTAGAGAGCTATGATGGAAATGCTCTGACAACTCGTATATTGGTAATTGGTGAGCTGTGTCGCTGTGACAGCTCGTACACTGGAGATTGGTGAGTTGTATCGTCGTCAGATAAAAATGACGGCATTGAACACAAAAGACTAGTCTGTAAGCCCCGATGTCGACCAAGCATCAACTTCCCACAAATTCCAACATATATCAAAGACCAAAAGGTCTGTACAGGGGGCGGGCCTCGGGGACGAAACGTCTACCAGCAGAATCTCGCCATATACAGATAAAAATTACAACACATATAAGGGAAGTGGGAAGAGGTGCCGACATACTGACTGCGTCACATGACTTCACAGAATAGTCTTCTGGTTAACCTATTCTAAAGCACATACCAAGAATCTAACGATTCGTGATATGTGTTGTATCTCAGGTACGCTTTTATTGTACCTGTTCATGTGGCAACTTCGATGATATGACCACACGGCCCCTAGCACCGGCATAAGCGGTATTAGATACAAATCTAGAGAGCTATGATGGAAATGCTCTGACAACTCGTATATTGGTAATTGGTGAGTTTTGGGAGACGCTGTGTTCAGAGGCAGCTGCTGTTTGTCCATAGCACGATGTTCATGGTCGAGCGTGGAATGAAGGATGACGGCGGTGGTGTCTGGTTTTATAGTCGTTTCACCTGGTTGGCCGCGACCCACGAATTGAAGGAACTGGGCCAGCCTTGCCATTTGACGAAATGAAACAGTTTGCCACGTCGACGTTCGGTTTTTAGGATGCGTTCCACCGTGTAGTAGTCTTGCTTTGTTTTTACGACAGGCTGTAATTCCGTCTCGCAAAACGTCCCTAGCAACGGTTCCTCTTGAAGATGTTCTAGTTCGTAGACTCGCTGTTGTCGGTGTAGGCGCCATTTAATCAGGAAGTGTTCATCGCTCCAATTGCGCAAGTAACTTTTCTCAAATTGACCTTTGACTTTACTGATCCGTACAGGGTCCCCGACCTTGAACACCTTCTTCGGCGTTCGTTGCGATTGTATGGGGTACAAGACACGCCGGACTTGAGCTTCATTGCGTTGGGTCAAGGTAATGGGGGCTCTCTGTATACTCCGGTGATAGGCTCGATTGTAACCACTCACAAGTTTCGGGAGAGCATCGATGTGCCATCTTGTATTCTTATAGGTGAAATATTTATACATGCGACCTTTGAATGTCCTGTTGAACCTTTCCACAACGGAAGCCTTGGTCTCGTTGTAGGTGTGAAAGAAGAAGATCTTATGTTTCTTGAGGAAGGCTTGGAACGGTCTGTTGAGGAATTCCGTGCTTCCGTCGGTTTGCAAATACAAGGGTTTGCGCCCGGTCTTGAAGATGTCCTCGGACGCCGCTATGAGATTCGCCCTCGTTTTCGTCCGGATGGGTACCACCCACGCATACTTCGACAGGATATCGATGCACGTCAAGATATACCGATTCCCATCGTTGTGTTTGGCAAAGGCGCTCATATCCACCAAATCCGCTTGCCATTGGGCATCTAGTCCTCCCACGATGACCCGGTTCCGTAGAAAATGGCGGCGGGCAGCTCGATGTAAGGTATAAAGTGTCTTGTTTTTTTATCCAATCTCGGATTTGGGCACGTTGTATCCCCTGAGGTTTGGCCGCTCGATAGAGAGCCGACAATGCACTATACGCAGCCGGACTGTCGGGACTGTAGTATAAGTTATCCAACACCTTCTCCCAGCGCTTCATGGTGACAAAATGATAATGAACCCGGAGAGTATGGTTTATTTATAACGAGGTCGAGGTCGGAGTTTCGGGTTCTACCACCGTTGTATATATAGTAGGTTGACTGAGTCTAGCCGGATAGTCTATAGCCTCGTCGTCTGGCTCCGCTTCATCGCTAGGTTTGATAATTTGTTCATTGGGTTCAGCCAGCGCGTCCTCAATAGCACGAGACCACCCCAACTGAACAGCTGACCACTCGTCCGGTGTAAACAGCTGGTCCACAATAGGCACCACTTTCTCCAAGGCCGTCCAAAGATCGTTCTAGGGTGAGGCTTTGTGTAGGATCGTGGTAACGCCCCAGGCGTGCAAAGAAGGGTCCACGGTGTACGTAGTTGGCGTTCTCGATGTGTATGAGGTTTCCATCGAGCTCACCGCTCAACACCCGTTTAAATTTGGTCCAGCCATCACGGTGTAGGGTAAACGTAGTCGATACGATCTCAGGGTAGTAGGGAATTGGACGGTCTCGTAACTTGTGTCTAATTCCGCTTAACCCGGGGCTAGGGGCCGTATGAACCCATGTACTTCAAGATCCTCATGGTACTCATATGAACAGTCACAATCAAAGCGTGACTGAGATACATCATTCTTTAGATGACGACTTTACAACGAATATTATGGATTAAGAATACTGATCAGCGATACGGATTTGATATTTTTGGAACATCATGATGTCTTGCCGGCATCATTGAAAACTGTTGACCGCTTCTCTCTTGCAGGAAACAAGCCTATGTTTATGTATACTATGATTGTCTTTTTGAGTTTGGTGCTAATACTGTTATATGGAATATGGAATAGGTCTTTGGATTATGGACGCGGATATTCTCTAATGGACGGCGGCTGAATTATGGATGACGGACTAGACGCTTGTAATTCCACGGTGGTGACTTTATCCTCATAGACGTGTAACCCCACGTCAGGGCCGAGGTGAAGAACGGCTCATAGGACTGGTGACATCGTTGACGAAATGCCGAATGACGTACACTCTGACTGTCTCTCGTATTTGTGGTCAGGTCCCACTGTCATTGCCACAGCAATAGGGCAAAGACCATTGTGAGACCAACGAGCCGTCGCTGGTTCCGGCGTGAGCGCTCGTGGTCCATAGCCCGTGCATCAAGGATGGCTGTCATAGTCCAGTAGTGGTGAGGGATAGCACACCTCTCCATCGAGTCCACTCTGTCGAGGACCGCTTCTGCGAATTCTTTCGGGATCTGGCGTCGCCTCTCGTTGTCGTCGCCATCTGCAAACATGGACCGAACCACTGCTCGGTAACCCGTGAGTGAATTAACCACGGTCGCATGCTGTAAAATGCAAGTCGCATAGGGATGGGTCTCCGTCATGGCTCTGCAACCGTAGGAATGGGTATGTGTGATCCAGAGGGATGTGTTGTATAGGCCATGTCACACATGCGCGCGCCTATACGTAGCTCTACGGGGTGTAGTCTGTGATACGTACTATTCTGATTGGTTAGTCCAAAAAGAGAGCAACAACAACAACAAAGATTACAGATCAATCCTCTTATTATACCAACATGACCTGCGCACTTCCGGTGATCCCGCGCATGCGTGCGGCCGGATAATTCGCGCAGGCGTGCAGCCGGATAACCCGCGCAGGCGTGCGGTCGGGCGCGGGGGAAAAAATCCCAGTCCGCGCAGAGGTGCCCGCTCTAAGGCCACGCCTGATGGATTCACACCGGAAGTGATGTCACACATGACGTCATCCGGATGTTGAAAAGGTCCCGGATGTTGAAGGTCAGTACATGTACATCCCAGGGTCCATACATGCATTCCATGCATTTTTCCCGTGGGACTACTTTCTGTCCGCGGAGGCAGACCGCATCAACGCCAGACCACATCACCGGTCAAAGGTCAATGTGAACTTAAATGCGGTGACCCTACTACTGACGATGCTGCTCTGAAAAAAAGAGCGCTTGAGATGATCGTCCATGACATCTACATAACGTGAGGCTGATTACAGTTGCAAACAACAGTAAGCCTTATCAAATATCACATAATTTTATTTGTATCGTACTTAGACTTACTGTATTGGCAGTCATGATATACTTAACCCTTTGATTTTTTCCCATTTATTATAGACATGGATATAAGCTCGATTGATATAACGACCTATAAAACTTCACTCAAAACAACTATTTACACCACACTCAGAGTATATGATATATCGCAGTATACGTACTTTATGTAGGAGATCTCGTAACCCCGCTCCCTCGCCATCTTTTCCACAGGACGAGGTAGCGAAGGGACAGAGCGACGTAGCAGCAAGATAGCTAGGTAGTGAGATAGCAATAGAATACTGTGGCATCGAGAGAGCCAGGCTAATTTAACCTGAGCTCGGAACATCGCCCCCTCGCTTCGCTACTTCTGTCGCTTCGCTACCTCGATGCCTCGCTATGTGGTAATGAACAGGTTAAGGCGTCAAAAAGGTCGTTTTGCTCAATAAATCAGTTTGTTTACATGATGAATTCAGCAAAACCCTCTTGAGGCGCACACAGACATATATATTCGTAAAATATATAAAATATATAAAGTAAATCTGTAGTAAAAAAAAATAAATTGTCATCTATCTAATTTGCATAATAATAGGCCGTATATCTGTCGCGGTGTTTAAACAACATTGGCCGGTTCTTCAAACGGCAAATTAATTTCAGGACATGGAACAACAGAGAAATTAATGCGCCTGAAGTTTTAAAGCATTGGTTAAGAAGGAATCAAAAGTTATTGAGCAAAAACGACCTTTTTTACCTCCATTTTAGAGAGCGGGATTGCCCTAACCTGATGAAGGGAGCGATGTTGCGAGATGGCCGTTATCCGACCTCCTAACAGAATTCTCTAAGACGTTCTGTACTATACAATACACATATATGAAAAAATATTTATATAAATATTTCAGTTACTGTATAGGATTTTAAAAGTTAATAAAAAAGATAGTTTACATACTGATCATTATAACAATGATTGCAAATATCGCACTGAACTCACCAAATCCAAATATATACGATAAAAATGTCCGTATTTCTTATAATTACGGCGACTCTACTACTTATACTTATATTCAGAAAATATATAATTTATTTATCAGTATAAAATATAATGACTCTAATCGACATTGGAGAATTCTCCTTCTAGAAATTCTTATCTCAGAATTATCAATATATATGCAATATACACTAATTCAAAGTCAAACCTTGTCGTCATAGAAATTGATACGCGAACAAAATTGTTGAACAATCATTCGATGATCGTACGAAGGCCCGAGGGGTCCGGGGCTGCCTGCTCCGGAGGAGGACCATGTCTTTTTTGTTCGGCTTCCTCGAATCGTTTCTTGCTTCGTGCCACGGTATCTTTGATCCTACCCGGCGGTCCAAGCCCATGGTCAGTAGGAACATGGCGGTTCTTCACGGACTCGTACTGGTGGAACAGGTTGGGCATGGCCTTGGATCGATCGCCAACTTGTCGGTAAGCCAGTTGGGCAATCTGTTTGCCGGTCGCCCCAAGACGGGTCTCCTGTGACTTGGATAGCCCCTTGAGAAGACAGCCCATGGCCAAAGGAGACATTTCTGCAAACGGGAGAGTGTGGTAAACGCCGACCTGAAATGGGTAGAGATAAAGATATAGTTTGGAGTATGAATACCAGTTCAGATGCGAACATATATAATCGGCGACATAGGGAGTAGAAAATCACATAGTTCTCGAATGGTACACGCGCAATAAATATTAATCGGCGCGTTTAGTGGTGGTCGTGGGTTCGAATCCCGCTGACGACCAATTTATTCTTCTCACTCAAACATCATTTCATATGAATATATGCTCAGTGGCATGCTATAAATATTATAAAAAAAATAAATAAATTATAAAATATTAAATATTCTTTATTGTAAAGCCAGTTGTGCACAATACAACAGCGAGAGAGAAGGTTGGTCATCACAGGGACAATCCACGAGTGTTTTGCTCAGTCAGTAGAGCATCGGCGCGTTTAGCCGGGGTTGTGAGTTCGAATCCCGCTGACGAACGATTTATTCTTTCTCTCTCAAAAATCATTTCATAAATGAATATTAAGATTCATACTGGTAGTAATTAAGTGGTAAATACAAGCTATTTATATCAACTATGATTTATCATGGAAAAATGATTCTCACTGAGTAGTCTATTCCATGCAGGCAGTATACGATACAGGAAATCAGATATACATGACAAGAGCACAACTAATTATGGTCAAGACTGATATTTGTATGGCAGATGATAGCTTTTTAATGCTTCGAAAAAATGAGTGTTCTCACTTACCGTCGAGTTGACCTCTCTCAAATGTGGCAAGCTTGGTGGCATCCGATGTCGAATTTTCCTCTTGTAGGACTTGCCCAGGATGTTACTCTTTTCCAGTTTCGCTTCTGTCTGGTCCGTCTCCATTTTGGCACTCTGTTGTCGTCTGGTCGTCACGTGAGTAAATTGTTCCTTGATGCGATCCAATCCGCGAAGTCGAATTATGTTCAGCGCAAGTTTCCAATGGGGTCTTGTTCCGCCATTGAGAACCTTCAGGGTCGTAGACGAAGCGACTCTCTTCAGATCAGATGGGATATTCCGAGGCAACTGGTTAGGACTGATGACGCCAGGTAGTTCTGCCCATGTTTCTCCAAAAGTCCCTATGTAACGTCCGCAAAGGGTCCAGAGGCGCACGGAGCAATCGCCGCTCGTGGTAAGGATCAACTTCCTGTCGTTGACAAAATCAACCGAACGAATAGCTCGGGTGTGCCCGCGGTACGAGTTGACCAGGAATGGTGCCTTCACTGTGATATCCGGACACGTCGATTCCGGCGGAGGACGAGATGGCACGTGTCCGCCGCATTTTGAGTCGATGTCTGGTAGCATTTTCTCTCCCTTGTTCTTGTGAAGGAAGCTGAATCGTTCTCGTGTTTTCCCTCGATTCGGATCGGGCTCGGGCTTTCCTACACAATAGTTGGCTATGTCCCATATCTTAATATATCCAGATGTGTCGCCCGTTATAACGTACTTGTTTTCATCGTCCGTGACCATCGCGTGGACGCAGTCTCCGATCAAATGCCCGGCACGGAACTGTCCAAGTAACCCACCTTGGTGATGAATAGACCAAGCACGCACCCAGCCTTCGGCGCCACTAGCCAGTATGATCGCCGTGTGTTTGTCATTTTCTCTGGTGGAAAGAAAGATTATCTTCTCCACCGATGCTTCGAAGGATTTGCATATTTTGTCATATTCACTCCTACTGTGAATAGTTGGCGAACTTTCGCTCCCGTCCGTTAGTCTCAGTTTCCCAGACTCCACATCCAAAGCGGGTAGCAAAGGATGACTAAATTGTCGCTCTCTGATGGTATCATCGGGTTCAGATTTGATCTCTTTCGATGACTTCGAATCAGTATTTGACGAAACATCTGTGACATTCCTGGCAGCGTTCCACCATTTCTCACTGTTAGTTACCGAGTCTTGTGAACTGATGTCGTTACTGGATTCGCCCATATCGGAAGACGGCAGCGACATTCCACTGTCCTTGTTGGTTAAGTTTGATTCTGCAATAGGTTTTCTGCTCTCGTGTGCATTGAGCTTGCAGTAGATTTGACCGGTCTCCCTTGACCAGACTATGATATCGCCATCGTATGAGCCCGTAGCTACGATATTCGGGCTGAGAAAATCCATACATAAGATATCTTCTTTGTGGATCGTTCTCCAAGCCTTGTATTCTTCGTTCCCAGCGCCTTCTAAAAAGACGCCTACTTGACGGTTCCATCCCGTTACGTATATCCGGTGCTGTGCGCTAAAGACAGCGGTGACTTCTTTTCCATCGGGGACCTGGAACTCAGCCATGCATCCGCCATTATTGAAATTCCATACCTTCACGCTTCCATCCTTAGCACCAGTGATAAGGCGGCGACCTCCTGCATCAAAGGACATGGCTGTTATTTCTGTCGGGGTTTCCACGCCGTCTTCGATGCATTTATGCGCATTGACGAACTGCATGACCTTCTCGCCGGTGGTAACGTCCCAGACACTGACAATAGAACCCTCACAGGCGGTGACAACCTGCTGGAATGATCTGTTGTACAAGGCAGCACAGATCGTCCTGTTGTGGGTCAGTATGTCGCTGAATCGTTCCTCTTCTTCTTTCTTCTCCAACACAGCCAGATGATTGGTGGCGACGATCAGCGTCTGCAACTTGGGATTGAAGCAGACGGCCGTGATGGGAATGGGACCCATGCGCATGGCCCTGCCACTGATCTGCTGTAAAAGCTGCTGATCCTTCAGATTATGAATGCACACAGTTTTTCCGTTATCCAGGCTGATGCAATGGTTCTTTTCTCCGTTGACCAAAATGTGCGCGATGGGCTTGCTGTGGCCTTTCAAGACGACTATAGCTTTGTTGTTGACGTACGGGTTCCACACTCGTATGCAGTAATCCATGCCTCCGGTGACGATGACGTTGTTCGCTGGACAATAATCAAAGCACAGGGCCCCTTTACGTACCTTGAAATACGCACAAGATTTCTTGTTCTCAAAGTCCCCCACATACATGGATTTTTCTTCCGATTGACAGCACGATATGAAGCAGGACAGTTCCGGGATATATTTCACCTTACAGACCCACTCATCATGGATGCCCAGCTGTCGGTACACTTTCACGTTCGGTACCAAACCCCGCTGAAGCTCCGGCATGGAGATCTTCTTACACTGCTGCTGTTTGGCGTGAGCATTGCCGAACGGGCCTCCGGACTGGACGTTTTGAAACATCAGGGCGTACACGTTCCCACCCGTATCTCCCCATAATAGCACCGCATCCTTGGGTGCGGTGACATCTACCCAGTAATCCATACACAAAGCGCAATGGTCCAAACCTCGGATATGATATTTCCTTACGAATTTCTTGGCCGTCAGGTCGTAGATGGTGATATCGCGATCAGTGGAGGCAATGGCTAGCATGTTCGAGTTGAACATACACGCCATAGCGGTCATCCAGACCGGGGTCATTCTCTCGCGGACATGGTCAGTGTGGTAAGACTTCAGGAGCTTCAAGCTCAAGGACCAAAAACTCACCGTTCCATCCTTGCTAAGAGTCACGTACCGCCCAGATCCGTAGTCGATTCCATTTCGTCCCATGCAACCTTTTCGTATGGTCGGATAGAAGGATACATGGATGATGGTATCGCGATGCCTGCTGAAGATTTCGCGTCGTTCTTTAGGGAAGGGTTTCTCCTTGAGCATTTCGATCATGAGACTTTTCTCCTGATATTCCAGTAAAATGTAGGTGACAAACTCTTCCCAGTCCACGGTCTCATCGCAGTTTGCGTCCACCTTCATGAAGAGCAACTCGAGGTCTCTGTCGCTCAATTTCTGTCCGATCGTAGAGCTCATAGCTAAGTGGAATTCTTCCACGTTTAGCCCCTTTTGTCCGTCACTGTCCGCGGCGTCGAAGATACTTTTCAACTGGGCCAGTTTTACGCCGATTGATGAATCGTCGGAGGCATTGTATCGAGGATTCGATCGGTTATCATTGGTCGACGAGTTTGTGGCATGGCTACCGCTGAGCTGACGGGAATTCGTTCCTGGTCGTACCGACGGAAAAGACATTTCCGATGCCTTCGGTTTACCTTCCATCCTAGAATTCATGTCGCACTCGCAAAAGAGTTCACATCGCGATATTAAGGGATATTACCGTTTGCCGGGCAGCCATAATCCACTTTTGACCGACGAACGTAGGGAATGCTTCCGAGATAGCAGCTGTTGACGTCATTTGTTATAATGCGGTATCTTAGCTACGGTGGGACGTTGAAACGTTATTGTGACGTCGGGTGACGTCAGTTGAATGAATGGATGAGTATAGACTGGATACCTTGGGAAACATAGATGCAGTGAAGGATGACGTAGCGTAAAGGCCCATTTCCATAGCACGCGTTTTCGCAACGACAACCACATCCAAAGAATAGCCCTCGTTTTATTCAGTGGTGCAGTACTCGCAGCACGCGTCAGTCGCGGCCATATCAGAACCACATTTTTGACGCGAGACAAAATTTGAACCAGGGCTATTTCTAGGAGTTGTCGATGAACTATTGACCAATCAGAGGATATAGAAATCGTTAGCCCGGCTATGTTGAGTGGTATCCCGTTGAATACACTGGATCATTCACCAAGCCTCGATCCGTTTTCCGCTTTTCACAAACAGCTCCAAATCTAATCTCACCCACAGGCAACAAAAATGTAATGAGCTGTTACATTATTATGCGCGCGGTGTATTACGCGAAACATGTCACATAATTCAGTTTCTAACTATGCAGTTATGTCAACCATGGCATTATATATTTCAATTATATCATGAATAACATCAGTACGGTACTATATGAAGACAAACGCAAACGATCTCTTTTTGGGTAGAGCAGTTTTACCAAATTTACTGAGCTGTGACGCGGCTTAGCAACACAATGGCGGACTTTTCATTCGCCGAGCAGACGTTGCAAATCTCGTTTCGCTCTCGCTGGACAGGATCCGGTTCTGGGTTTATGCAGACTCCAGTTTTCAACACGCTCGCAGTCGCGTTCTTTCTCGTGAAGCCGGCGTTCGTTACTATTTTTAAGTGTACGCATACTGTATGGAATATATTTTCAGAGGAGATATGTGTCGAAGCAACAACAATAGTATTTCAATTTTTCTCGTCTTGTGAACTTGACCGGATCCTGTCCAGAGCAATGTACGTATTATGGGGGATATGACTACAACCTGAAAATAGAACCGGTACGTTCTTTCATTCATGCATTATCCATCACGCGCTGGTGATCCATGCCAATCAAAACGACAAACCAATGGACTGTCATCGAATCATACGAACTGTTCCTTCCGTTCTACATTTTTACTACGGTGGGGCAGAGATCATTCCTGCAGCCGTTTAGACGAAAGGTATATGCAATCGAAGCCAGGAGATTGACACTGGATACCCATCTCTATATATATGCAGCGAAGGATGACGTAGCGTAATGTGGGTTAGGTATCCAGACTATCCCGTTGAATGGCTGAAATGGC